>JAQFYC010001042.1:0-40895 GCA_034694165.1 Tomocerus mixtus | reverse complement strand
ATAATTTTACAGTTCAAAAAGTTTCAACCTTAGCCCGAAGGTATATACATACAACGTATAGGATGTAAATACATATGAACTACAAAATGAACTACGATACGAACGGACATAAATACATATGCAGACAAGAGGAATGACAATACAAATATTTAAGCTTAGTCTTTGCCTTTGCATAGACTTAAGTCTGTATTACATAGGTAACAAACCTTCCTTTTGGAAGGTAGTAGGTATTAGGTGGTAGTTATATAGGTAAATACTAATATACTACAGGAAAAGCCAGGGGCTGCCAAATCCGGGTCACTAAACATAAAATGGTTTACACACCAAAGTCCAAATTCGAAGCAAACAAAAGACTGTGGAGACAGCCCTGACTATGACACTGCTTTGTAGGTCAAACTTTAGGATTCAGTCTGGAGCAATTCCGTAGGCATGCATAAATAAGCAGGAAGTTATAGGTTTATTATATACTAGGTACCTGTGTGCTTATGCAAAGTAAGATAGTCCTTTAGATTCTCTGAAATCCTACATCTGTTGACTCAGGGAGAATTTTCCACTTTTCTAAGATTTTTCTAATTCGTGTTGTTGTATCTCTACTGGCACCTTGACCTGGCTGACCATACCATTTTGCAGGACCACTAACAAGGAGCTAAGTGAAAAAGGCACTAAAAACCAGAACTAGCATTGATTGCTATACACAATGTTTCGTTTTATTATCTTATTGTTAGTTTGCTAATAGTTCTAAAGAACTTTTAGTAGCGTAGAATGCGTAGTATGTTTTATTTTACAAGCTTTGAACCTATCTTGTCGGTTAGACCACTCTAAAAACACCCTACTTAGTCACTAGTAGCCTTTTGCATCTGAAAATTCTGTTAAGTAGTTTAAGATGTATTCCTTATTTATGTAATGTGGTATCAAATCCCCTATCTTCTATGTTACTACTTGGGATTTGATTATATGCACCTGTATTTTATAATTGTTTTCTTACCTACTTTTACTTAACCATCATCAAAAAAACACTTTTTTGCAATCAGCGATAGCAATACACATACAAAACATAGAATTCTTGCCATGATACTACAATATTCACACTCAGGCTCTTCCTCATTTCGCATAGTCTAATCGTAGGATAGGATTTTACTATCTTTAAGAGGGTTGTGGTACTGAAGGAATTTCAATGTACACATAACAATTCTCTGCATGACAAGATAGAGCAGAAAAAAATACAAGCGTAAAACACACTTTTTCACAGCTTATTTGATAATGTGTGCAAAAAAACATTGTAAAATGTTAGCGTGCTCTATATTTGCTATCTATACTGATTGAGTATGAGAGGAAAATCCTAAAAGAAACGCTTACAGCTTGCAACGGTTAGTCAAATGAAAGAAAGTAAACACCATTCATTCACGTTATAGCTTTTTAAACGTTGATCAACTAAATCTGTCATTATTGTTAAGTTATGTAATATAATTACTTTATGTTATTTTTCAATGGTGTTTAGACGACAATACGAAAAGCAAAATTGTACAAATTCGAAATTCACATGATATTTTTTAAAATTACACATGCACCCGTAGTAAGTGTATGCAGTGTGAATAGCGTATTCGTATGCGTTTGACTACGATGTTACAAAGGTCCTATAGGTGATAGCATGTGACAGCTATATAATTGATGGGAACAGAATTAACATTAAAAATACTTACCTATTTAGATTATATGAAATCCGATACAGGAAGAATTTAACAGACTTAAACGATACAGTTCAATTCACTCACAGTCACAGTACAAATGATAACAAACTTTAAGCATTCGGCAAAGCTGAAGGCAAATGACATAGAATTACATCATATCATGTCACGCTTATACAAAACAAAATCACGATTCAAACTGAACTCCCTATTCTTTAGCACTGGGTTCTTGGTGAATACAGTACTATTATGTATCCAAAATCCAATTCACGATTTTCCCAAGCGTCCTACTCAAAACGATCCACTTTTTTCACGTAGGTACTTGATACTCGGCCAAAGTAAAATGACATACAAGCAACTGATTTGCTAATCCGTGATTTTTATCGCAGCAGTAGGTAGCTGTGGTCCGTTTTATGTTTTAGCATTTTGAATTTTGAGAAGACGAAATTACAACAACAGAATCTGCATAAAAGTATTTTTAAAATACGTTTAGCAGTCTATAATTTTTCATGCGATAAACTATCTAGTAAAACTCCACTTGAATTGGAAAAATGCCCCAGTACAGGTGTATCTATAGGTAAGTAAGGCATGTGTGTAGTTACAGCCCACGTTTTGTTTTCTTTAGCAAAAAATTTGGCCAAGGGATATGTAGGAACCAAGTCACAAAAAACTGACACAAATTCAGACCAGTATTGGTAGTACGAGTATTAGAGGTGCAATCGTTAGCAGAAACTAGAACCCAGCTTTATCACGTACTCTGTACTACAGTTGCTTTGTTTTGTTTTGTTGGATGAGCCAGGCCAAACCAATAAAGGAAAATCAGTAATCCCACACAGCTCACGTAATGTATTAGCAAACAATTTGGTGATTGAATTTGTTATCCTTTTGTGCAGGCAGTTTAACTGTATGTATGTCGTATCTTGTGATTTTTAGTTAGGGATGCGAAGCGAAAACAATAAAATTGGGCTACATAATCAATTTTCAAAAGAAAATAATTTTTAGTTAAGGAAAATCTCAAGTTTAAATTCCGAATCACTGCTAAATGACGACTGAAGGTAAAGACTATGGATAATCCGTAACGAAAGAACGTCTATTTATTAATGTTAGATTAGCAAAATTTCCGTTTCTCTATCCCATAATTTTTTATTTCTCAATTACGCAACACAGAAGTATATTTCCACAATTTTCTTGGTTGTGATTTAGTTTCAGACTAATTGTGAGACAATATTAAACTGCCGGCTTGCTTTTATCAGAATTCAGAATAGCAACTGTGTATTGTGTATTGCTGCAATTTGCAATGCAAATACTTATTATTCTGTATAACCAATACGTGTACCTTCTACAGGTAAAGACATTACATAAATACAATGTCAAATCTGTTTTGGTTCACACAATTATATCTTGATAAGCCTCGTTTAGTCTATATTACTACAAATGTGTTCTTCTACTGTTGCGACAGTTCATCCGCATTTACATGCTAACTGCAAAATGTAGGTAACTTTGCTCCAGTTTCCACAATTGAATGTAATAATCAAAGTAGGTATTGTAAACTTGCATTCATTTAGCTGCTATCAGTATTAAACTCATTAATTTGTAATTATATCGTACTAAAAGACCGATGCAATTATCTAATAAGGCAATTTTGTGCTTAATCCAGTAGCTTATTGTTTTTGTCAGCGCTATAGTACATGGTTATGCGATAACAAAGTAAGTAATTGTTGCATAAAAGCTTCTTCGATTATCTCCACTTGTATCGTCCTCACATTTATATTTCTATGCACTTATGTACTTGCCTTTCTTGAAAAAAATCACTTTTAATGACTAAAGTGAAGAAAGCAAGGTTTATTACATCTTCCACTGAACAAAACAAACAAATGCTAAACGTCACGTCGAGGATAAGTCAAAGTTTACAAGGAGAGAACCTATTATTAACGACAGTGACACACGACAGTAATAAACTTGGGTTGAGTCTCAAAGTCTCAATCTCAAGTAAACTTCTTAGCACAGCAAGCTAAATATATAATCTTTCCATGCAAGTAAATTCGATGCAATGGATATTTGGCACGAAATAATTTTTGAGAATTTTGGATTGGATTCGACTAACCATTAGTTAGTGCTCGCAATTGCTTTGGAACAGATAGATTCACTTCACAACAGAAAAGCACAGTTGAAAAAATATTGGGAACACGCAAGGAAGATTAAAGAAACAAATGTTGTCCTCCTGACCAAGAGTCTAAATCGCACCACCATACCAGACAACTCGAGAATACCAGGCCAGACCACCAATTCCAATGCAAACTGCCAAAAACCACGAATCCAACTGCAACTTACATTGTCTGACTCGTTCCCAAATGAAATCCAAGTGTCCGTTGCAAGGGTAGCATGTGGAATGGCGAAAAACAATATTTTGGTGTGAGAAGTCCCGTTATTTTCTCTCTGTTCCTTTATCTTACTTACTACTACATACTTACTATACAAATCTTCTTCCAAACAGCCCAAGGAAGACAGACGTACACAAACGAGCTCTTCTTCGAATATCAGGCTGGTCTGGCCACTAACGTTTGTATGTAAACGTAACCTCGTCTTCAGCTCACTCAGCACAGCAGTCTAACTTGACTTTGTTTAGCTCCTATACATCCAACTACCTACTATGTAGGTACCTTCACGTTTTACCTGTAGTAAATAAGCAAGCAACTATATACTACCACTACCTGTACCTGTAAGTTTGAATAAGTTAGCAAGGAACCTAAACATCTGATGCTAAACTATACTTACTGTAATATATGTGAGCTCAAAGGGTTGATGAGATCTTGCTGTGTGAGTTGAGTTAAAGCTCTAGAACAGGATATTCGACTTCAGTTCAATTCCACACCATTCCACTACACAACAAAACAACTCACATTGCAATGCAATGCAACTGATGATAGTTTACATTTACTTTACTTACTCCACCTGCCAAATACTAATACATACAGTATAGCATATAGATTATAATATGGTATAGGATGTAGTAAATGGGAATACACAGAGTAAATTCATACATCTCCCTTACATATAGAATAGAGAACAACGCCTTAGACTTACCTTACCTTCTTAGTTTTCTGTTTATAACATATAAAATTACATTGCACTAAACATAAGTTGCCTTAACTATATAAAGTGAATATTGTTGGCTCACTGAGCTGTTTGGTTAGTTTAGTTGCCTTACCTTACCTTTAACAGACGGTCTTTTCTTGACATTACATAGACATACGTTGTATGTGTTACCTTACGTTAGCTACAAAACCTGGGGGATGAAGCACCTCCACTTTATATACGAGTCATTGCATTAAAATGCACTACAGCTTGTCCTCACTGGCTTCCCCGTATTATTCGTGTTGTGTTCACAACTTAAGAATAAGACATTCTCTATCCGTAGTCAATCCTCGTCCCTATACTTTACTTATTCACCTTTTTCTTAAGTAGGTAGTAAGTAGGTACCACAAGTACATACATCCAAACCACGTTGCTTTTGCTTGCCTGCTCTGTAACAAAATACAATTTTCTACTACAGAAACTATACACTGTAATACCATACACCTGTGTTGGAAAGCATGCATTATAAATTTTATACATTGACAATGAGCTCATGCTTGTTTGTAGTTTGTACTATTTTTCTTACTTATTGCCTAATATACGTACAATAATATTATAACTAATATCACTATTATGGACTCTTCTATCTAATCGTAAGTAGTTCATATAAGGAATTGGGTATACTTCACTACACAAGTATAAGATTATATTACGAACAAATTGATATCCGTAGTAAGAGCATATTGTATTATTATATTGTATATGTACAGTTTTGTTCAAATTCATGTATGTATGTAGTATGTATGAACAGGTAACTTATTAAGTTCAGTCCAACCTACCTGTATGTGTGCCTTTTCTATTTCATTACCCATTTTTGTTAGCTTTGGACATGCACTACAGAAAAATATAAACTAATCGTCCCCATTTGCTATATATGTACATGGACAGCAAACTAGTCGAAACGAATGTATTGCATTATGTCAAGCCAATACCATGTCTGAAACTGAACATGAACGGACGCCGACTCTGCATTAACATCTGGATGGCTTGGCTTTGCCTGCATAAATGCATTTCCTTTATAGTGTAACCTCTAAAATTACTACTATTGTAGTATTTACGTAGGAAGAACATAGTAAATGTATACCAAGTACCATTATGCATCTGGTATGGTGGTCTGGTCTTGTCTCGGGATGAAGCATGAACTCTTTATTATTATGACAAATCAAGCCTGCAGGTTTTTTCTGTATGCCTATCATATGCCCGTTGGAGAAATATGGTTTCGACTGTTCGACTGAATTTTCTAACGACAGACTGTTTGTTCATTTAGGGTTCTATTTTGGTTAAAGAAAGTAAGCCGGTGGGTATAAATGTATTAACTCTTTACCTGCTTCTGGAAATTGGATATTTTTATCACTTTCAATTCAATACTAGTCAAAATTCAAAGGTAAGTGAGAGTTTCTTGCGATTCAGATGGCAATGTGAGAGTCAGTATATTAGTATGTAGCATAGGTAGTTAAACAGTTCTTAAATAACTAATATCTTCCTATAATTGTTCGCACTATTTATTTCTCACCCTTTGTACTCAGTCTGTAACTTAATCACAAGAAATAAGGAAAGTTAAGCGAAGCAAGACATACGTAAGCCAGTACTAGACGATATAATGGCGCTGTGAATGTATAAATACTTTTTATAGAAATATATAACACTATTAGTAGTTTTATTGATAGGAGTATCATGACCTGTGCATGTCTCGTGTCTCGTCTCGGCTTACTTTTAACTAATTCCTAGACAAAGTAAGATAACTTTTCTATAGATGACAAGTAGAAAACAAATGTGGAATATAATTAGTGGAAATGCATTGTCATTTCAGTTCAGTTCAGCCAACTCTAAGTACATACATGCAAATAGAGAGACAAAACAAAAATATATACATAAATAAATACGTACACAGTTAAGGCAAAAGTAGCACCCTACATTTTAAAAATGCAAAGTAATATCGTACTTATATCCATGTGTTTACTAGTTTACTACTGGTATGAATGAATGAGAAGGTTATTTGCATCTGTAAAGCATATGTATGTAAATAGTGTTTGCATTGTTTGAAGCGTTTATACAAAACAGAGGCTGAAGCTGAAAAAATATTAAAAATGCGTAGGTATTGTATTTCTAAACAGTAAAAGTTGTACAATGTATTGTTGTACTTCTGTGTGGATATACAATATGTGTGGTATCTTGATAGGAAACGTTGTACTTATTACTATTACAAAAGAAAGTGACTATAGCTTTTATGTACTTAGATAAATAATACACTCTGTGTATAGTAGGAACAAAGTTAGTTGTTTTACTTACAATTACACTCCTGTGTGACCTACACTTGGTATGAGACTTGATAAAGTGTGTATAAATATTATGATAGAATTGTCAGAGCATACTTTTGTTAAATCTTACTTAGATACAAGTATGTGGATGTGATGTGAGTGAGTCAGTTCTGTTGTACATTTTATTCCATTGAAAACTTCATTTGATTTCTTAGATACAATTATCAGTAGTTTGGTGCTACAGTACTAAATGGTAAAGCTAAAGCCAAGGCAATTGTATTATTGTACAGTGTACAGCTTGTATGATATGATAAGGATGGTGATCTGATCAGAATTCGCAGAATACGTGCTTGAATGTATCTGTTGCATGGAAGCATTACAGTATCATTTATTTCTCTAATGTTATTGTTATTTTATGGTAAGGTATATTAGAAAATAGTTAAATAGTTCAAGTGAGAAGCGACAGTCACCAGGCCAGTCTAGTCCAGTTTGCTCTTTATGACTGTAGGTTTAGTGGTGGGTAAGTAGCAGGCTACTTAAATGTCAAACCTTGCTTAACTAGACTGACCTGTCTTGAAAGTATTGTGGAAAAGATACTTGACAATGATCGTGAAATGTTTTACTTTGCTTTGGTTAGAGCTTTTCTTTTTTATATGAGTATATTATTTCGTGTTATTATTTCAATTACTAAAATGCTTTTTTCTTCTGCTTGACTTGGCTTGACATGACCAATACAAATACGAGTTCCGTCGGTTGTTTTGATAGTAGCACAAAATCACAAACTCTGTTCTTCTGTACACTAATACAATTTTAATAAGACATGATCAACGTTAAATGGGGTGAAGGCAGTAAATTCAATAAACTTTTGTTATGCTGAAAAAAATAACATGCTGATTTATCTATTTATTTTATGAGCCCAGTTTCAAAATGCTTAACAATCTGTGCATGCAATGCAACTTTGTTTGTCAACTTCAAAAAACATCGTTTAACTTTTTGTAATTTGACAATAAATGGAGAGATAGTGAGAAAGCTCGAGCAAGACATTTTATTACCCCAAACGTCAAAAGCTGTTAAATGTTGTGACTTCCTATAATTCTAGTATAACTAAATATTGGTGAATATTGAACAAAAACTAGTCAAAGTGTATAACTAATGCTTTTTGGAGTAATTCATCTTTTATGTGTACCTATGGAGTCCTAGAATCTACAAGGAAAGCAAATCAAATCAGAGATTAGTAATCTATATACTCGAACTATATAAAAAATTAACATAAACAAAGTTGATGTAATAAAGATGCGGGTACAGTTACCAATTTCATAAAAGAATCCAATATCTTTGTACATGCACACCGACAATTAACAAGCTAAGTTTTTGTCGAAGAAAGACTACTAAAAAAGCATAGACATCAATTATTTATGGTCGAAATCTTTCGTGTATTGCACGCAACACCACGACTTAGCACTGCATGATCTTTAAATTGCTTACCAACACTACCAATAAAATTTAACAGTTTAGTTTTGAAATTATTTATCCGGAAATATTTACTCTAATCTCATGACTTGTCCTCAGACTTTCTTAACTCATTATTTAAAAATTATGAGTGCTCAATTAGAATGTAATTGTATGTACAATATATAGCACACGTTTTGTATTTTCTAATTCAAGTTACCTATATTATTAAATACTGTAATGTACATTAGCTTAAAAAATAGCAAACCAAGCAAGCTCTTTGATAAAGAATACAATCAGAATTAAAGCATTAGAGAGCGAGAAATCCAGAAATTGAGAATTCTAAATATAAAACATGTAAAACAATTAGTGTGCTCATTAGTTCACGTATGCGTATGTACAATGACGAGGTATAAGTATTAGAGAACAGCTCTATGGTGCTCGTGCCTTATAAATATCAGTATAATATTGAATATCTTGCCAATTGGAATGTACCCATAAGTATGTAATCAAAAATCTCTTTAACTTTTATTACTTGACTTACCTACTGTGTGATTGACACAGAAATGTGTGATTTTCTTCCGTGATACTGATAATCATGAGCGATAAAGAGTTTTTGCAATCTACTAGTCAAATGTGCATAGCATATTGCACTATGTTGAAATCCCAGTGCTCTAGAGTCTAGAGTGTGTTTCTCTTGATAATTAACTTTGTACTAAGATGATAAAGTTACATTAGTATTATAAAGGAATTTTGCCAACTAAACTGTTGAGTCTATGCATCTTATTCACTTATTGTTAGATTGGAAATCTGAAATTGTCAGAAACTGACTGTGTATGTGCATTGTGCATTCAACTTAGGTATAAAAGATTGACATTGACATCGTTTAAAGCACAGCTTATTTGTATCTCGTGATAATACAGTATTGGGGTATGAATATTGTAAAGTAATCTTTTTTTCTAAAAACAATTACTTGGTACATACAATTACAACCTTCACCAGAAAAGTTTCTTCAGTTTTTCATGTAAATGGATACATAATATGCACAAATATCTGCTTACGACTAGGTAGGTAGCTAATATTTAGTTACTAATAGCATTATAATCGTAGCGTAAGTCTACGTATAATTATGCTATAATTACTATAACATCCGCTGTCTACTTTTATTATTACTCTGGTTCAAGGAGTATAAAATCCAAAACCATTGATAGTGGCTTAGGCACCTATTGGCTTAGGAGTGTACTTATTTGCTTACTTATTTTATGTGCCTACTACTTACGTAATAGTCTCAGTCACGTATCATAATTTACTATCTTTCTGACAATTACTGTATTAGTAATTGACAACAATTTCATGAACATACCTACGCAGTTAATACAATGGGACCACAGTCACGCCCCATGAGTTACATAACGAATTTATTAATAAACACCATACCACAGGAAGTCACGTACACAATTATAGTACATTAAACATTCATAGCTATATACTTAGTAATCTTCATTAAGGATTCTTAGGTCAGATTTTTAATATGTGAATATTAAGCGCTTATTTGCTTACAGTATTAACATAATTTTGCTGTATGTAGATTACTGTAAACCGTGTGTAAACAATTTAGAATATAAAAATACACACAATAAATAGGTAAGTAATGTACCTATGTACCTTACTTAGTCACTACTGACTGTAAGTAATTAATAGGCTGAGCAGACATCTAAGTACAATGGAGGCTATCAAGTAAAATTTTCTTAATTTTATTGGTAACTTTATTGAGAAATGTACAAGAAAGGCCTGAGGCTTTATTTGGAACATGGCAAGAGTTCAGTGCATACGGCTATAATATTACTATATAATCAGAAATCGTAATTAAGATTGCAAGAGTGGTAGTCACTGTTTGATCTGTATTTACTTTAACTCAAAGAATGACATTCGCAATTTTCACCTATTTTATATTTTATACGTAAATAATGGTGTTATATGTAAATTGTAATTGTACGACTCTGTTGTTAATGACACAACAAATTATCCCTTTGGATAGTCTATCAATAATTTGGAAACTCATTATTGTGAACTGTCCAATTCCAATTTAAAGATATGCCACTAACTTGTTATTCTTAGTTCAGTCCTATCCTAAGTTAAGTATTTAACACTTTTATTCTTCAGGTTAATAAATAGCACTTAAATACCACTTGCAGTTCACTCTATATGCCGTATTTACATTTCTTAAGCACGTACATATTGTGTACATATATTGTATATTACAAGTTCACATGTAATTTTGAATGCTTACAGTTGTAGTACTATATTAAACTGCTAGGTTCAAAATAAAAATGCTAAAATGTTGCATAATAAAAATAAGACAGCGAGATGCAATCATTGCATTGGTTAAAGATGATTAACAATATGAATGTACAGAAAAGCGGTCTACAATTAAAAATGTACACTGTATTAATACAGTGCAATGGTATAGCCAATAATGAATTTGGTTTGCAAAAATTCTTAACCACATTCGCTAAAGACTGGTGAAATAATTCAGAGTGCAGAGTGTACTGACCTATGCTTGAAATTACCAGTAAACAATTTGTGTATACTGTACGGTTGTAAAAACGCAGCAGGAGGATTAACGCTTATTAAGGTCGCAGGTCATAGATTGCTCCATAAAAAATTCTACCGCAAAATTTGGCTGTCAAATTCTAGAAACCTTCCTAAGTTGAACACATTGCAATGCCTTAGCTAAATTAGCAAGTATTTGCCTTGTTTCCACATCCACATACCGCAACACGGGTTTTACTTCACGCACATCCTTTGAAAAGAGGTTCCCCAGGTATTGCAAAACACACTGAAACACCCTGAACCTCTAAAGTTCTCAAATCTAACTAGGTTCATAATATAGATATAGCAAACTAAGAACTTGTGTTATATCAAATGTTTTAGCTAACATATGTACATTCTGGTGCCATTTACCTTGAGCTTAGTTTACTTAAGTTTCAGCAATATTAAGCAAACCACATATATATGTACATCTTAGCTATATGCATCTACTTATATGCCTTAAATCATGTTGCTTTGTTTTAAACCCCACAGAAGAGTCAACCATCTCATTAAATCACATATGAGTCGTGTTTTCTTTTTCTGTTGATTTTTTTCCTTTTCCATACATTTGGTTTGCTAGCAATGTAATAATGTGTAAATACCTTCCTTTACATGCATAATGTCCATTCTATCATGTTTAAAGAAGTTTTTCTACTATAACTTAAGCTTACGGTTAGTTGATGAACATACACACATGTATGTATTCAAAAGGACATAACGTGTTACTTAAAACATAAATACTGGATATATGTAATTTAACTTCGCATTTACCTGTATATGTACTCTGTGTAGTGAATAGCAAAGCACAGCATGTTTCCTATGTAAACCCTTATAGTATAGTACACTATATCCTTCCCCTGCAAAATTTCGTGCAAGTATTTACTACAAAGTGAACTAGAAAAGTATAGCAGAGTTGCAGACAATCATTACTCACTCCCTTGACTTGCCAGAGAAGCTGGCTTTTCTAAAAGCAAACTAAAAAGCAATGCTGTTCTGTTCTTATAGAGCTAAACCTTGTGCTTTTTGAATAACTTGTTACTTTGGGGAATTCATGAAGTGTATTAGTTCATTTCATTGTAGAGATACTTGCGGCGGAACAAGAAACCGACTAGACAAGCAAAGCAAGCTCATCCTAAGTCAGTTCAGCCAGCTAAGCTTAACCAAGCCATACCAGGCAAGGGAAACTAGGCAGGAACCGGACGGATGAGCGGAAAAAAAAAGAAATTAAATGATAAGCATGACGAAATACGAAGGAAGCCTGAGCTTTGCTTGAGATATCAGACAGCTTTGCATTTTTATACATACCTACAGTAATGCTCACTATATACCTACTGCCTACTACCTACTTTTAATTCAACATAGTGGTATTTATTGTACTACTAATGCACCTATACAGTTTTGATGAATATAAGAATTAAAGTAACCTAAGCCATTGTATCTGCACTCGTAAAGTTCTAAGCTTTAATATCAAGTAATAAAATACACAGGATAATGTTACTTGGTAAGCGATTTAAATAAAATCTCAGTAATGTTGATTTCATGTGAGGTTCTTTTAATACCTGTGTATAAATATCTGTAATTTGTGTGTTAGTTGCGATAGTATACTGTACTTCGCGTTTTGCAAAAGTTTGCAAAGATATTTCTCCACTCTCCAACTTAAATACCTTTTGTCTATCCGGTTACATTTACATAGGTAAATACATTAGTTAGGTATGCGATTGTTAATACAGTGAAATGAATTGTTATAGCATGCCGTGACAATAGATGCCATTCAGCTAATAAACAACTGTTTAGACAAACGATATATTTCATTAAATGCAACTTCCATTTAGAAATCAAGTTTACTTCTTCATTTGATTTCAATGAGCTCTGCAGGCAACAAAAATTGTGTATGCAGAATGCAATTGAAGGCATGAGAGAGGATATTACATACATTAGAATACACTTATAAATAATTAAATCCATGATTATTCCTTATTATCACGCATTATATGAAGTGCTGAAGTCTTTTGTACCTCTAAGGAATTTTGATTTCCTCATTCTCTTCCGACACTTAATATCCTACTCTACTAGCTAAGCTAATGCAAAAACTGTAGTTATAGTAGGTAAGTACCTAGATGCAATTTTTTACTTAAGCTCAATCGAAAGTTATTGACTTTTTAAGCAGAATCAAGTGCTTCCATCAATCAAGACTCATAGTCATCTCATGATCTTGGCATGCGCTTACACAATGAATCTTTCAGAATCAATTCGCTTAACGGAGTGTTAAATTTTTATCAAAAATAACAAGCTGACAGGTGCAAAAATTTTCTGTAAGCAAAAATTCCTAGAAGATAGGAAGGAAGAGTTAGAAAAGCGATAAGGATAAAAGACAAGTCAGGTAAAGCGAAATCTATGAACCATCTCAAAACATACAAATATTTCAACTCTTCTATTATACTTAAATCTCAATTCGTGTTTACCGTAAACCGGTACCTATGTACATATATTTACAGATGAATTCACCATATACTTTACTTACGATTAGACATAATGAGTATTATACCTAGGTATTAATATATTATAAAGATATAGGCTTGTCCTGAAAAAAACGAATAAAAAAGTTGATCCGATGAATAATGCCATGTGATTGCCAATGCCAAAGTTGATTTTGAACCACGATGTACATTAGATACAGCAATAAGTCAAAAGCCAGCAAAGAAGGGCTTCAATAGAGAGTCAAGTCAAGGGAGACCAACCTGCAAATTTTCTTGTCGACTTTAACTTAGCATCTAAGTTTCATCTTCACTTGTTTAGACAAACTTCATAGTTTATTGCTTAGGTATAGATATAACATGCAGCAGCATCTTTGCATTTCATTGCGTACAATATACAAACAGATAAACTTTATGATAATCTGCAAGATACGTTCTTATGGTATTGTATACATATATATAATATGATAGTATATTTATTTACCAACAAGTACAATATCTAATCGTTCAAGTACCTGTCTATACACAATCTTAATATTTACGTAGAACTGAATTTGTGAGATGAGGTTGAGGTCCTCATTTCCATACTCTCTGTTGACTTGTTTATGTTTTGAAAGATTAAAGTTTAACAGTCCTGTCATGTTGTTTCCTAAGTTTGTGTTTGTATTTTGTATGCAGTTTAGTTCATAGTTCTCTCTGCTATTTATTTTAGTTTGCTATCTTACGTATTTACTTCACTTTCAAAAAAATATATTCTCTAATCCACACTAGAAAATATTCGCAGAGATGTTATTAACCACACTTTATGAACGGAAATGCACTGTGAGGTACTGACTGAGAGTGAAATGAGCTAAACCATATATGTACTTTGGTTTGGTTTGCGTAAATATTTTAAATCGTGACTCTTGCAAGATATTGCAATTTTCCATGTATGTGTGCTCTGCAGCAAACTGATATTTATCGGCAAAAGAACACATACCTGATTGTTAGGAAGTAGAAATTAGTAGACGAGAGTTTGATGAGCGTAATATATTATTCTTCCAATTTATTTATTTACTATTTGGTATTCCGAGGATATTGATCCTAATTCTATGTAGAGTATAGTATTAGTACTTCCGTCTTTCTTGACTTAATTTACGATTCCATGTTTTACGTAATCTCAAGACGGGATTTAAATTACAGTTCTACGGTGCATATTGATAGTTAATGATATTGTTTCATTTGTAATACATACTTTACAAGGTAGCTTTACTTTGAAAAGACCTTTAGTATAAGTAGTTACACACGAATGTATATTATAGATTAAGGGGTAAAGTATGCAGTATGTATACTATGTATACATAGAGAATTGTAGAATAAGAATGCCAATTGCTGTAATGCCAATTGCCAATTCAAAAGTCATCTCTTAACCTAACTTCAACTTCCATGCCCATCCATCCTGCAAATGTCATCAGATAAACATGACTTTAGGATACCTGATCTTGAATTTTTAGGTTCATCTCACAAATCACAAAAGCAAATTCTTTGCTCCGCTTCACTCGTGTTTTCCTAACGGTAGTTGTTATCTGCGACTTATAATAATTTCATGCACTACACGTGACTAAGACAGATGGTTCCACGAAATTAATTTTCTGTACAGCTATATATCAATTCTAATACACTATATATTTGCTAGCAAAAGTGGTCTAATTCATTGTACATATATATATTCTTTACCTTCTATCAACTATGTTTACATTTATCTACTGATAGCTAGCTTCATTTTAAATCTTTTATTGTTGCATTACAAATAGCAATATTTACAAATTATCTGTACTACATGCAATATTCAATAGCATACACTTCAAAATCTGTAAATTACTAAATACTAATTTGCAATCTAAATAGATTATTGATACAATTATTAATATTAGGTATTAGATATATTTAGTAGCTTCAAATGTCAAACTCTAAAATGAATTAGCAACTAAATTAAGACTGTAATGCACCTAGTTCCAGTTTCATTAAGGCTAGAATGCAATTCAATGTTTTTATCGTCAACTGTATCAAAATATAACTTGACCATAGAAACTAAAGCATTCATAATATGCAATAATGGGAATGTAGCACAGCTAATAATTTTATTACCCATATATAAGTAGACAAGAGAATTCTAAAGATTTATTATAAAATGAATAAACGATGCTGGTATGGTGGCAAGAATAGAGGAAACCTTATCTAGCTAGCCAAAAACATCAGTATGCTGTAGCAAAATGTTGCTTTTTCGACTGTGAGTATACAGCGTATCAATTAAGGCTAAGACAACCGTAAAAGCAGTTCAATATATGAAACCAGAGAGAATTATAGAATAAGTTTTCTTAGTTATTTATGGGTCATAATTTAATTTAGTTCCATTCAGGGTTACATGACTTGTACTCATAATTTGAGTAAGGAAAATAGCGGAATGCGATAATAATGATATTGTTTCTGTAGTCTTCGCCTTTACTTAGGTATATACTAAATACGAATATGATTTTGGTAGCCTATGTATATTATAATAGAGTGCAATTACTACTATATGTTCCAAAGTGTACTTAAGTAGTATAAGGGGTCAGTAAAAAATTTTAAGGTAGATACTTAATATAAGTTGTCCATTGCACACAGTCTCATTTTTACAATTCTAACTACCACCTACACACGTGTTTATGACCAATGCAATTAAGATATTATACATAACTGCTTGCAATTGCATACGAAAATGCATGTGTAACGTTATGTGTGTAATTATATAAACAAATTACATTCATGAGTTCATGACTTGTATTTCAGAATATGTAATGAATTCAAGAAAACGAAATGAAATCTTTATTATACTTTAGAGCATGATATATGCATGCACTTAATTACACTAACAGTCATATTGTTCATGATTTTATTTGTTTCTTGTTAAAGCTGTGTACGTGAAGCCTATTTGTTCTTTAAATGCTAAAGACGTTCTGTATACAGATAATCAAGGTGTGTATGTATCCCTTTAAGACTTATTCATCAGACAGCCACATAAACCTACCGTCATAAATATAAACATACCATCGACGTTTTGTAATCTGCATAACAATTAAATAACAGAACATTGTTTATAATGTAATCAGCCAGGGAAGATGATGACGTGTTTAAAATTGCATAACACTTCCCTGACTTATCACAACAATAGAAAAAGATGCAACTCCCTTGATTATCATCACTGATTTCCTATTGCATGTAAAAATGTTGTTTTAATTTAAGTAAAATCTGATTTCATTCCAATGATGACAGCACGCGCAGAGAAATACAGTTGTGCGATCTAATGTGATTTATGTAATGCAAGTAAAGTAAGATATTATTTCTGTACAGAACAACAGTTTGTTGTATTGTGTTGTGTAGTTAATGCATCTTTAGATGTAATGAAGATATTCACGCACGGTTTGGTGTCTACATTCTTTGGATAGCGGCATTAAAACAAGACTTCTTGCCAGAGTGTAATATTATACATTAATTACTGATTATAAGATAAACTTATTATTAGATGCTTGTGCTTGCTTATGTTTATACATATTATACAGACTTAACAAGAATGTGAACTCTATTCATGGTACATGTCTTAAGTTCATGCACATATATATTATGTACATAATTGTGGCATAGTATACATACTACACTACAATACAGGTGCTAAATTGCAATGTAAGGTTTACAAGGAAAGTTACGCATGGGAGTCAATTAATATGCCAAGTCACGCCATGCTACAGTTGACAGCTTATCGTTAGCTTGACATCTGTCATTTGTGGCAGAACGGCTTTTATTTTAAATTAGCCAATCATTGTTGTTTATATTCTTGAAGCCTTCGTTGTTGTTTGTCGTTATAGTGTCTTTCTAGCCGAGTAGGTTAACTAGTACAAATGTTGTCAACCACTACATTTGCATTACTGCCAATATTTTACCTTAGCAGAAGTCAGCAATAAGACAGTACAAAACAACGTCAACCCGCCATAGATATATAGTCCAATGTTGTTGTGAATTTAAACTTGATATTATACGGTGTCCTATGCTACTAGACTAGACTAGGCTAAAGATGGTCAAGCAAAAATCCGCAAGGTCAATTTTTATTATTGAGGAACCAAACATCGAGGAATTTTGTTTACAACCTACCTTAACGGATGAATATTGAATACTCAATGTGGCAGAAATAATAGCTTTAGTAGTGGGAAGCATAGTTAATGGTAACAAGTTGTTCAAATGTGCCTTTCCACTGCAAATGTTGTTGAGATAGTGGGATTCGTATAAACCGTTTTGTAGAACTGTGACAAAGTTTATAAGAAATGCAAGTTAGAAAAATACATTAGGTGCTTTATATAACATACAATATATCATTGCACAATTATGCGGAATATCTTAATGTACATTATCTGGATCTGTAAAGGTGTCTTTCGCGATTTATGGTTGTCGTTGTCCAACACGATTTTATTACAGGTCGCGACTAAACTTATTTGTGCATTATTTGGCTGGCACTACTGACATTTTATTACAATCGTGAATCATTTTCATCAAAATATGCAAGAGTAGATTAAAATCATGATGTATTGGTAATTGCGACAAATTGTCTAGTTATGTTATGTGTCTGGCACCACCCATGCTCCAATTCCAATTTAGAAACCAAATAGTTGTTTTATTATATTTCCTATTGCTGGCTGGCAAACATAATTACACTCACTAAATCCACCTGTTTACAAAAATTAATGGATGTGGATTTTTTGCTGTTAAAGTTAAATGTACTTCCTGAATGGCAGGCGAAAGCAGAAACTACAAAATATTACCACTCTGCATTATTGTACGATACAGAGTTACATTTTTATATTACGTAGAGTTTAAAATAAAGACTAAATCAATGCAGAACTTTACTGAATACAAACCGAATCATTTTTTCTCTCTAAGCTACCTATGTATTGTCTTGATATAATTGTATCTAATTAATCTGTAGTCTTTATTCTCATTGTGACGGACGTTCGGTACACTACTTGTGTCGCTGAGATTTAGTTATTTCGTTAAATGTATACTTTTGATATCTCCTTCCCAATGTTCACCTCATATTTCTATTATGTATGTATTCATCGCATAACATACTTTCATCTACATTAAAAGTGCCCAGCCCAAGCCAAGCCCAAACTCCAACCTTTACATTGGCCTTGCAACATTCGACTCAGTTTTGTACTAAGTTGTAAATTGTAACTAAATGAAAATTGCAATAGGATTTCTTTTATACTGTGGCATATGACTTGATGAAAGATTTGCTGCTTCTTATTTATACGAAGCACATTGTCTGTATTCACAAGGAAATATCAGAGACAAGTTTAGCTCTGATTCGTTGGACGAGCGAAATAGTATTTCAGATTCAAAGTAAATGAAAGATTGAACTTTTTATGTTGCTGCCATTTTGCATTGGCAGTAAAATTAAATCGAAGGTATGCACTGCAAACTGCACATTTTTATACAGATAGAGAAATGAACTCACGTCATCACGCTGATCTGAAGCATCAATCTCAAGTAAATCGGATGAACAACACAGCCAGCTAAAGGTATATAGCTGTAAATATCATGACTGACTTTGCCTATGAAGTTCTAAGTTACTAACAAACACGAGAGCAGAAGTAATTGTAAGACTTTAGACTTCATTGCATTGAGGTATGTACATACTGTACATTCTGTAATGCAAGAATAGTATCTATATCATATTTTATTATCAGCATAAAACTATGCCTTTAGGAATGTTTACCGCTACGCAAAGAAAAGCAAAGCAATCATACGTTTCATTCAAGCAACTTGTGATTTAAGGAAGGTGAAGTGTTTACACGGCACTCCATCAAATATTATATCTGCATGTGCTGATTTGCCTTTGGCACTTCTTTGCATGGAAAACCTTTCCTACAAAATCCATCTCCACTTATTATGTGCACAGTACTATAACACAAGGTGCCTACTACCTTCATCACAATGTGGTAAGCTGAATGATAGAGAGAAAAGAAAGAAAGAGTGGACTACACGTGCCGACACCAAGACGACTTGCGAATTAACATAAGTATTCGTTTCTTATAAACAAGAAACCTTATACAGATTCCATTTTGCGCATATAAACGCAAGTACTGATGTGGATATTATTAAATTATCTGTTACACATTCCAATATTAAACCGCTATACTATAATAGAGAATTTTTGTGTAGGGCATGTACAAAAATATAATGATGAGCCAATTATGTATCCTGGAACTGGAAATACTACAATTTGTATCTGTAAAACAAATACCTATTAACTTTTATTGCATACATACATAGATACAAAGTTTAGATATCATCCGAGCCTATTGAGCACCTGCAGCATCTTACTACTGTAATATTCTAGTAAGTCTACTTACTTATTACACTATACATGATTATTTGAATATTTATTTATATCAAAGTTATACTGTAACAGTAACCATGATTCGTTTTTGCATTTTTACTGCCTCAAAGGTAAGCATGCATGTTTCCTTAATTTAAACTTAAGCATACAGCGCACTCGTTTTCAGTGTTATATGAATTTTGTAGGCCTATATCTAATCTAATATATGTGTGTATAGCAGTGTAGGTCAGTATTATATGTGTTTGGTATTATAAATATGCGTACCTTAGCTTTTTGTTCCACACTTTTAGCGATAATGCTTAATTTTATAATGAGCTTGCTCTTGAAGTTGTTCCATTGCACCATAAATTACACGAAACTTATTTACAACAAAAACCATTTTGGTTCTTCCTTTGTTTATCAAATTTTTCCGTTAGCATTCATTGCAAAGCGCATTATAGAGTTGGCACTTACCATACGTAGTAGTACATACATGTGTTACTATCAGGTGTAAATTTGTACTACACTTCATATCTGATTAGTGTAAACTACACACAGACAGATTGAAAACGGGACAAGACAACACTGCGTTACTTTTAAAATTAAGAGTTGAGTTTTCTATTTTCTATTCTATCGGTGTTGCAAATATTTACTCTTGGCTCAAGCTAATTGATGGTTGTGCCATTTTGTTCATTTCAAGATTTCAATACTAATTGGTTGATGAATTATTGCAGTGAACTTGCTATACTTTGTCTCGCTTGTTGTAAAGGTAGTATTTATACTCTTCCATTGTAAAAATATGCACAGAATTAGTCAGTTTTCATTTGCTCATCTTTATTCAACGGTTAATTTTTCTCTTTTACTATTTACTCATATCTTTTCATTGATCTTTGTCTGCACAATATCCGTTCTTTATATTACGCTAGAGTACCGACAATTTTCTAAAGATGATTTCCAAGCAGACAAAATTAAATAGCGAGCTGAACTTCTCTATGTAGTTACACATAACTGTGTGCTTTTATAAGGATTCACATCACATTTTATATAATGAGTAGCTGCATGAATGTGTTACTATACTTTTATAAGTACTTACGGTGAGTGTATGTACATAATAAGCATAAATCCATACAAGTTCATAAAAACTAAGAGATTTAAAAAAAAATAAGCCAAAACGTGATTCATCCGTATAAACTATATAACGCTACATTATAATGCAGCCTTGTCCGGTTGTCCATTATTAATTTTACATGGGCATGAATGAATTTCAGTTCATTACCATTTTTGGCACTGGCTTTCTTCCTACAGTTAGCGTACGTACATATATAGGTACTGTAGAAATCCCAGTTACTTATCTTCCCATCCCAAAGTTCAATTCGGGTGTTGGAAATTTTTGTACATGTTCTTTGCAATATTCACCTAAATTAGTTACTTATACCTATATAGTGTTCATACTTTCTGTTCTTGCAAATAAGTATTTAGTTGAGTACCTTTAGAAATTCGATGAGGCATGGCTTGGCGTGGATTTGGCATGCAATGCAATGTAGGAGGAAATAAAAATGAGCTTGGGCTAAAGTTTCTTTCTACCTAATGATAATATTTTGATCTAATCTGCATTTTACAAAGAGTTTTTTGTCTAACGGTGCACAACGAACAGAATTGACTGAGATTTGCATGCAAACTTCTTTCTACAGTAAAAGATAACATGACATGCTGCAGTAGGTAGTCTGCTAGCACAATTAGGTACTGGTAATATTTGCATGCAATGCTACGTAATAGTTGAATAAATACTTATAATACACTTATCTATCTTTATTTGTAAGCACAGGGAACAAAGAAAAAAATAAGAGCATAGCTCACAATAATCAGTCTAGGAAATATTTACAGAAATACTAAGTACCAATACTACATTTGCATATTATGTCTTATACTTTCTGAGATACTAATTGTGTATAAGCTCAAAGGGAGAGAGGACCTAGACAACAGTTTGCAGTTTATCTGTTAGAAATCGCATTTAATCCTGGCCTGGTTAACTTAAATGTAAACAGTGCAAAGACGAAGAGAGTTTTATTTTATGTTAGGGGTTTGCGCAAGAATTATGGTATACCTACGCGTAAGTACAGTATAAACCAGCAATTGACATATCTTTTTGAATGTAACTACGTAACTAGAATGGATTTAGAACAATGCAATTTGTGGTAAGCAAACAGAGGAGTTAAAGTTTATGCAAATGAAAAATGAAATGAGCAAAATTGAGATAGAGAGCAATCTCGATTAGCAAATCCTCTCATTTCTGTCTCTCTATGTGAATTTCACACGTTTCTGACTACACTTTCCGGAAAATCGTGATTTGAAAGCAGAGTGAAGTAAAATTAAATCAGAATTCTAGTTCTGTGTTTGTGTTTGCCTTATAAATTTGCTCTTTTCTTTCTGTGCAGCTTGTTTTGTTCAAAATTGTATGTTATTCTATTTACCACAATTACATTGTGTATTTAGTATTGTTACTATTGTACGAAATGCGTGTATTGTTAAGTTAAGGCATTAAGTTTGGTTGTCTTTGTGCTTTATGTATTTCTGCTTATGTTGGTATATGTAAATATTGAAATGCAGATGCTAACATGCATGAGGGTACATGTACAAGAATTGTTTTGTGTTGTACTGTTGTATTTCTGATCTAAAAGCTGAATGGGATTACGTAGAATTTGCTATCTCCAAGTAGATAGAGAAATAATACATTAGTACATCTATCTGTGAAAAAGAACACACGAATATTACATATAGTGTCTTGTAATATGTATGTAAATGCTTACCTTTTATTTAACTCATTGTGTAACAAGACGGAAACTTACATTATGCGTGCAGATAATATAACACTTTTAATACACAATACCACTACATATAAACTACTGTACTGTACCATACATGCCATGTTTACCTACCCACTCAGGTGCACAACAAAAATAATTTATAATCTGTTGTGCTTTATTGCATTTCCTCTTATTTATTACCTTTCTGCCAATAATCAGCCAGGCAGGTAGCTATTCTCTAACGGTAGGTGTCAATTTTAACAAGAATGTGAAACATTCTTAGAGTTCCTTTCACCCTTGTCGAATACACATTAAATTATATTTTTTAAGTTCCTTCCTTCCTCTTACTCTATTATATTTAGCAATTGTCTGCCCTCTTAAATAAAACACATTTATATTACAATCACACAGATCTAGTTAATTTTTTACTACATATGTATAAATAGGATTATTCTAAGGATTAGTGTATGTGCAGCGTGTGTACTATGTTGTACGCACTTTCTCAAGGAATAGTTGTTTTAGCTTAGTTAGCAGTCATGCCAGCAAAACAATTTTACAAAATTCTTGTATCATTTTCCAAAAAAATGCAAAATAAATAACGTTTGAATATTAAAATGATAACGTCTTCTGATTTTGCATGAACAATTAAATAATAATAATTGTGCAATTTGTAGACAGGTGTTGGCTTTTTAGGGTCCGAACCGATAGTCTGTATAAATTTTAAATATTTAAATAAGTATCATTTATTGCACATTGCCTGCATAAATATAATTTTATTGTGATTTAGCAATAGTTTATGTAGTTTAGTTTGGCTAGTTCAATATGATCAAACGAAAATGTAAAAAATCAACCAAATCATCATCTTATTATAATAAATGTAAAATTGTGTTGCAGTCGCAGTGATTGTTGCCGCAATAGCAATAACAATAAAACACAACGGTAAGATGCACTCTTTCAAAGTTATTGTTCAGTAGTTTGCCTTTCTTTTATGCTGAATTGCATTGAATCTCTCTGAGTATTTGATGCCGATCATCTGACAATAGAGAAACTAGTAAAGACACAATGGTGTCTTCCTACTTGATTTGCTCCGCTGTGGCTGTCTGTGATGATTATACAATACAGTTAGGTGACTGACTGCCGACTGCACATTTTTTTAAACTCGTTAGATCAAAATCTGTAGCTACTAACGTAGTTATATCAGAAAAGTGCATACCTTGGGTTGTTTACGTAAACTATTCCGACAGATACATAATATGCGTGTGTGGTGTAGTGTAAGACATTTATAGAGGTGACTCACAATAATTCATTTTACTACCTACTTATCTTCAGGTATCTTGTATAGTATTGTATTATAAAGAAACACTTATATAGGTTGTATATGAAACTGTAACTGTATTAACCGTAGCATTATAACAAGAAGAAGACTTTGTGCATTTATATCTTCATGAAGATGGAATTGAATGTGATAGGAATGTTGAAAGCTTAAGCTTTTGAATTTATATCTACTGCTGAGATTTGCATATGAAGGCATAGATAAGTAATTTTGTACTCTTAACTGTTATGTTCAGATATTATGGTCCTGATAAATAAACTAAAGTACTTACCTATACACAAAAGAGAAATAATGAAGATTGAATTCCATTTTATCTCTCCTTTCATTCATTGGAATGCACGAAATGAAAATTTATTTCTGCCTATACTGTACTTTACGGTCTACATATCTGTCCTTTAGTTTTGTTCTTTGCGAGCAAGTTATGTAGACAACGAACAATCGGTAATAGTAATAGTGTGCAAAGCAATTGAACCTGGATTTTGTTATTTTCTATTATTTTAGATTACACTTTCAATTTCCTATGGTTTAAATTCAGGAAGACTAGAAAAGCTTAAAAAAGGAAGTTGTAAAGTTCTAATCTATTCTTATATTGAGTTTTGTGGCGAGCAGTAAGATTCTATATGTTGGTGTGGTTTGGTTTGATAGAGAACGCATAAAATCTTCTACGTATCCACTTAAAATTGGTAGATCTTATACGCATCCAAGAATACTAATTTTTAATCTAACAGTATGTAACACCAAAATTATTAATTGTTCACGAAAAATAAGAAGAATTTATGTAAATAATACGAAACAAACAATGCTTACAAAACAACGCTTGCATTTTTTTAAATGTGATTTTGGAAAATTGTACAGTCTGTATCAAAATGTCTATCAAACCATGGAGCATTAAATTCTCAAGTTGCCTCATACACTGGATAGGAAGCTGGACTGGTCTATATCACAATAGCAAAAGTTACATAGGGTACATAGGGTAAGGTAAAATATTTATTATACACTTTACATATTGAGCTTGCAATAAGATTTACTTGAGATGAGATTTTGGCGAGTAACAAGGATACATGTAACACACAAAAGTGTTGCTTGAGCGATTCTATTCTTTTAGAGAATCTGCTTCATCCACACTCCTGCATTGCATCACACCATACCAGTTTCTTGTCTCCCCGTGTACCAGCAAAAGGTAAACATGTAGGGAAATCTAGGTAGAAGGATTTATATGAACACCTTGCTCCAGCATCCAGTTTCCAGATGAAGCACTCCAATCCTGTTTTGGTTTTAGTCTTCTCAACTGCCGAGGTTATGCAATAGATTTCACTTTCGTCTCCTTCTGTGTTCGTTGCTGCTTCACTACTAATGTTGTATTCTCGGTTTCATTTTTATTGTTCATTTGTATGTAATGTTGTAATGTTTTATGTAATCTGGGGATACGAAGCAACTATGTATTTGTGTTATTTATTTCAGGCTACCAATTAATGCGCAGGTAAAACAAAGGGATGTGGCAGTTACTTTTTTCCGCATAGTAAAACAAAGGGATTTGGCAGTTTTTCAAAAAAGGAATCTGTCAGTATTTTGCAAAATGTAGCAGTAGCAGTGAAAGGTTTCACGTTTCGGATGCGCAGGGGGAATGCGTGGTAGAAATACACACAATGGGCAAAATAGGGATATGTGGCAGTTTGCATTTAAATCGATTTCAAAATGAAAATTATTAATATTTACGGATTTTCTTTTGCATTAAGTATTTATTTTTTAGCTACTGCTGGTCAGACAACACTATAGCTTTGTATAAGTAAATCTATACTACATATTTTAATCTAATTTTCTTCTACCGTCTGTATAGTTAAATGTGGACATTGAGAAAAATCCATGTATGAGCCCTGTTTGCCGTACCTAAAAGTCAAGTGCAAACTCAAATATATTGAAGTTATTGGACTGATGATCGGGTCTCGAGGCACCATACCTGTTTTTTTTCGAAAATTTCAGAAAGAGTTTTAAATTAAGTAGGAAACTAACTAAGGATATAATGCTATCAGTCATTAAAAAATCGGTGTCTATAAGTATATTACATTATCACATTTTCTCTCCGAATAAGTAGAGGATTTTTTTACTTTTATCACTACGTTCGCTTATAAATTTTAAATCCAATGTTTTTCTTACTACTGTGTCATAATACAACCTTCTTGTATGAAAAGAGTGGGGTGCTTGGTAAAACTAAACAGACAGGCACTTCTCAATTGAAAAAGTTATGGATGGCCGTTACTTAATTTAGTATCGACATCCATTATCTTGTTTTGAAAAAATAAAATTATTGGTTTACATTTCTAATGTCTTCGGAATAGCAGAAAGTAAAGTAAAGAAAAAATATATAACACAATAATAATTAATGTTTTTTGATAATCTGGGGATAAATTTCAAAAAAATTCCCCTCCCACATATTTTGAAAACGCAACACTTAAGCACACAACTGTAAATACAAAAGCTGTCCCCAATTACTCTGCCGTTAGCTTTTGTATTTACAGTTAAGCACACAAGTGTTGCGTTTTCAAAATATGGGGGAGGGAGGTTTTTTTTTGAAATTTACCCCCAGATTATTAAAAAATATTATTTTTTGTTTTATATTTTTTAAATTACTTTGCATATAGCTAGATCTAGCTTTCTGCTATTCCGAAGACATTAGAAATGTGAACCAATAATTTTATTTTTTCAAAGCAAGATAATGGCTGTTCTACCGAAGTTCATTTTTGACCAGCTTTGACCTCCAATAGAATTGGTTACATAAGGTTTGTCAAAATTTCTAAATAGCCAAATGAACGGTACATGTTATAATTGCGACTGGCTGAAGTTTCATCCAATTCGGTTTTAATGAAAAAATCGCCTGCCTACCGCATTTTACCACTGACCCAGTGTACTAATAAAGTATTTCCCCCCTAATATAACTATACATTTGACATACAAAAAAACTGCCGACATATCTTGTTCCACTGCCAAACCCCTTTATTTGCCTACTGCCAATTTTATTTTCGAGTTTTAACAGAGTGGTCCTTTGTTTTAAAGACGCATATTCTTTATTTTACAGCTCTATTCCTTTATCGGAAAACTGCTCTTCCTTTTATTCTACTGCCAATTCCCTTTATTCTACCTTAGTGTTCAAATTAAGTCTTTATTTCATGCGTCTAAATAGATTTAGTAGGTACGCGTAACAAGAACACATTACAATGTACAGTACTATTGAAATTGATTTGAGATTGTGCCAATGTATCCATGCTAATAGTAGTAAATCATGAAACCGTGAAATGAATTAGGTGCTTTTAATTAAGGACAGTTAAATATAAAATGTAACAATCTTATCTTCTTAATTTAAAGAACAATATTACAAAGAGAAAGATCGAATGAAGCGAGACATTTTAAATTAAATATTGTTAATTTTACATCGGAACGATTAACTAATTTACACTTAAGATTAGTTATTTCGTTTTTAAAATAAAGATGCACCACAAAGGAAAATGCCTAACAATAACCTGCAATTTGCTACCTTTACTACTTAATAGCATAAAAGGAAGAATAAAATGTATTATTGTTTAGTATAATCTGAAATTAATGATGTCTAAATTAATCCATTCTACATATAATAAAATAAATAGGTGAATAAGGTGGCAATTTTTTGATCTCCAAAAAATGCTAATAAAGTCTAAGTTTCCGTTCTCATACACTTAAAGTTCAAGTCTCCCATAAGTTGTTACTTTGTATAAATATTCCTAACATCTAGAGATAGCTTTTCCGCGCTGCAGCTCATCAAATCACTGCTGATGTATAAGCAATATATTTTGTCCTTTGCCGTATTTCTGATACATGATTCATATCTCGTGTACAGTAAAGCAATATACTTACTCCTACGTAAATTCTTAGTACACTGACTAACTTATTACTGACAAATATTATTCTTTTATTAATAATAAGTATGTAGCAACACATAGGTTACCTATGCTAAGTGGATATTCTCGTAGTTATCAAAGTTGGATAGGTACACTAAAATCCCAATTAGACAGTGACATGGTAATAATAGCTAAATGTCAGCATCAGATTCTAGGATTGTGATTACTCTCACACGCAAAGCAAAATCTGAGTTTTTCTTTCAGTGCAATTGCATTATTTTCCCATCCCTGCTTTATCTTTACATAATATTACCTCGACTCTTGCAGGAGATTCCATTTAGGATTACTTATTTCTTATCAAATTCTTCAAGGCAATCTCCATGTAGGCAACCAAATAAGTATGTAATATCCACCATGTAATTTACTCCAGTGCAACAATGAAATCATACAGCAGCTACATCCACTCAAGCATAAATTTATTTTTACTCACATCTACACTGTAAATTATAAGAATTGCAGAATTGAGTAACATAGTAGAGAACTTACGTTTCTTGTTGAAACGACAAAAGTACGTAGATGTTGTAGGTTTTTAGGAATCCAAGTACAAAAGTATATTCAACACAAGATAATTATCTAATGTTTAATGTAATTCAACTAATTGTACTTTGTGTGGGTTCGTAAGTTTGTTTTCTCAAAAAGGATTTATTGATTTGTTCTACATTTACAAATTAGAATAAATGGGATGCAATGTCAGTTGCAATTTTATTTCGAGCGAAGATAATTTATTTTCTACAGCATAGTCCAATCTGAAATGCAATACAGAATACACTTATACTAATATTCAGAGAGACTTTTGGCAAAGTAATTCATAGTAAGCCTTACATGATATCACTGCGTCCATAAATAATCACAACTGTAATAAAAGGTGAGGCGACGTCGAAGGCTACGGCTTTTATTCCAATTAGTGATCGTACACAAACTGAAGACAATGAATGGAAGGTTGTGTAACATTAAATTAGGGTGCCAAACAATACACAAGTCTAGGTACTTACATATATGTTGTTATATTAGAGTGTCAATCTTAAAATAAATAATATCTCATAATATGTAAAAAGCATTATTGAAAATATCAATTATATCAATTGAACATTTTCAGCTTTTGGGTCTTAGCCCATTCTCTTTGACATTATTTATTTTATTCTTTCCAATAAATTTTATCCATCTTAGTTGTGTAGTAGGTGAATCGGTTTCGTGTTGTTTTGTAACTGCGTTGAAAGAAGAAGGAAGTACCATCCTTACACAGCAAAGCCATTCATATGCTGCAAAAAATGTCAATTCCGGGAAAGCATGTCTTTTTGATGATAATATTATGAGAAAATTGATGCACCTACTTATATGCAGAACCACTTTAACTTGAAGAAACTAACGATAAGTTCTAATGCCTTTACGCACCTTGACGTAATATTTAATCTTAAAGTGTTTAATAATGTTAAAAACATATACGCATGAAAATGCTGTGCTTTTGTACATTACCATTTATGTATCCATCTGCTTTGATATTTCGTTATAAAATAATAATTCCCAATTCTAGCTATGCACTTGTGTCTACATTTGCTTGCTTTTGACTCACATAATTCATGCACAATTATACGCATACAATGACACACCCTAACAAATCTGGCATTCAATAGCACATACATACACACAATAAGCATTTTTATTACAAAAAGCAGCTTGGCTATTTTAAATTATTATTACACTCCTAACATTCTATTGCTTGCTATCTCTATTAGTATAAACCAGCTAGGGGATTCAGGTTCAGGTTCAGTATTCCATGGAAGCAGATTGTACATTACTTTTACAAAAACTGCAAGACAGTCCACTCCAGTATGTATTTACGTGCATGTGGACGAAATTTAAAATTGTTATAATGCAGCAATTTTTACTCAGCTAATCTTTTGTTCTTGGATACCTGTACTAAGTTAGCAGCTTTATAATCTTAGAAGTGATTGCTTTAACTGTTATGGGATATGACTTCAGTATACAGCTGACAATCAGAAAACAGCCAGGAGACAAGACAGACAAGACAAGACTCAGGACGGGACAACATAACAACACTGAGTGTGAGTAGCTAGAATAATGTCAGATGGGAAGAGACTTTTCGTACAGGCTTGTCGACCAGTTAAGTTAAGTTGAGATAAGTTTTTGCAGCCTTCTATAATAGTACGATGGACTTGACTAACGTCAGGGTTATCTATATGTAATAGATGGGTAGATTACAATTCAGTAGAGAAGTTCACTTTGCCTGTACATGGAATATAATGGAACCACAACAACTGCCTATAGCCTGGCATGTATGTTCTGAACATGTAGAAAAGATCTGCAATTCTACACATTATTGTATTACACTTACACTGCAATCCCCATGTTAACATTCTAATACTGAGTCACTGTAGATCTAACCCTAATCTACATCTATCTAGCCTGGTCTGCTCTGCTGGCGAATATACTAGTTACTCACTTAGATTGCATTACACGCCAAGCCAAGAACGAAGATCCATTCAACTTAACTCTAGTCTCTAAGGCACATCATCATTATATAGCAAAGTCAGCACTTGTACTTGTACTGCGTATATTCACTAATGCACATGCATTCACATCACTTCATAATAAGTAAGAGAAGGTTCTACATACATTTTATATTCTACTATACTATATTATATTTCGTTGTTATGATATGACTTAACTCGAGTTTAGTGTACTGTAGTGCCATTAAGCGTATATAATTCATCCAGTTACCTGCTTACTTACTTAACTTGTAGAATATATGATATGTAAAATAATGGAAAGGAAACCAGGTGTGATGAAGAGGAAAATATTATTCTTTTGTGGCATACATACTGCAGTATTAGTATTATGGTACATTTTACACGTACACATAATATTCCTCACAATACTACGGGCGATTCTATTGAGTTGAGTTTAGCAAAGGGAACGCATGTATACATATACACTTGCGACAAAGTTACGTAACCGGTACTCTTCTGTTGACTCTGCAGTTTGAATACACTTATTCATTGTTCGTGGTAATAATATTGTAGCAAAGTCTAAGTCTGGTTTAGCCAAAGTAATGCAATTGCTGATTCCAGAGTTGCTCACTTTCCACTTGGCTGGAGAGGAGAGGAGGCGACCACATTTAATAGTCTATATTCTAACTTAAACTACTTATTTACTACTGATATTTACGTGTAAGTTGTGGTTAAGTTTAAACTCACATACACACACAATCGATCATTCGCTGATTTTTGCAGTTTTTAGATAATAGGTACGTAAACACTTTTACTTTATCTTTATCTGCATGCCTAATACTCTACATAAATAGCTAATCTATATTTACTATCTACTTACTAGTTTATGAGTTTAACTCTTACTACCGTTTGCTCTCTACTCTAACATATATGCTGTAGTTTATACAAACAAAAAGCAACACAATCGATAATTATCAGCATACAAATAATAATAACACACACTGTTACACTTATCGCTATCTATGTACACGTACATACAAAAAGTATAAAGCATGTAGTAAATAGTAAATAAATACTGGCTTACCAACTACCTACATAGATAAATCACAGTATCACAGTATGTAGTAGCAACTAGCAAGTCTTTATGAAAAAATTAGAACCTACTTAACTCTACTACAAAGCATATTGTTTCTTATTCGCAATTGTTCCTTATATGATTTGATTATTGACAATTAGAACAGAATTGCCAAGATAAATACACACCCCTTGTAGTTTGAATTCATGTTAGTAAAACTTTCTTGAGTCTCGCAATGTATGTACATATAATGTAATGCTAATGCAGAGGAAACAAACTAGCTAAGCTTCTTTATTTGCCTAGCCCACCTTAGCTTAGTAATAATTTACAAATTATTATCACCCAAATCAAATAACAAATCTTCATTGACCGGCTTTCTTCTCTTATTCTATGTATGTATGTACATACATACATACTACAATCACAATCGTCCACTCACAAATCTCAAAGGGAAGAGCCCACGCTCGCATTATTCATTCTTCTTTCTTCTTTGCCCATCATCAGATACAAGTTCTATGCTAATACACACACCTTGACACTTCAACAGACTCATTCTTAATATTTCTACATGTACGAATGTGATCCGAATTTGTGAGTGGCTATCTTAACTAATACTACTGATAATACAATTGCTTCGAGTAAGTTACCTATACTCTACTTATATGAACACGTTAGTTACTAGTTACTACTTAGAACTACATAATTATGAGAGCAAACGAGTGAGGAACAAGCGACTCGTTTAACTCATCGTCAAGCCAGGCAAGGCTAGCCAAATCAAGTAGAGAAACTCTCATTTAATTGATTCCAATGGAAGCTGCCGGCAGATAAAGTAGGTTCTCTTTGTATTACATTACATATCATTAACTTTATTGCAAAGCAATAGTTTTAGTAAGCACAAACATGCATACTGTCTTTAAATTTGCTATAACCCCAACTACTAATACAACATTCGCCTTCATTGGAAGTAGCTTGTTTTGTTTTTAGTAAATGAAGATAGAGCTTATCTAAGCACCAAAAACATTCATTTACTAACTTCATATTTCACAGGACAATAATTTTTTATCAAATAAAATGCATATCTATGTAATTATTACTGTTAATTTATACATGAATTCAGATAAGCACACCTATCTGTATTTATGTATGTAAGGTATTTAGGCACCTAAGGCTAATATAGATTAGCGACATAGCGACCTCCCCTTTCCACTCCTTTTGTACGAACATCCAAGTTTAAGGTTACAAGAAGGAATTCATCAATTTATTATTAAAATAATGATGCTAGCTGATTGTGATTAAATAGTCACTGAGTTGGCCCAGCTTCGTTTCATAGTAATGTAAGAAAACTATAGTAACTCTGATCAAGTCAGTTATTTTTTCTGACGAGAGCAATTTTTGTTAATTTCACCTTGGCAAATAATGTACAAATATATCTCTGATGATGCCGAAAGGAGAAGTAAGCAAAAATAGAGATCCTAAATAGTAGGACACAAGACATAACTACTACAACATGCACGATGTTCTTAGCATGAAGAATGGCACTATCTATACATACATATATACAAGTGCTTGTAGTGTTGATCTGTTGATACTATCAGTAGTTTTACAGCATACATACTACATTCCATACCATCACTAATCGTGTCGTGAGTTATGTTGTTCTTTTGTTGTCTGCTAGATGCAAAGTTTAATCCAAAAGTGAAGAAATAGTTTAAATTCTAATTCATGTCTTTTAGTTCACAGGGCTCATTCAAACTCATTTGTTTTCATCTCTTGTCTCGTTTTGCTTAGTAAATAGCCGCTGCTCTGTATAATATATGTACATACATACACAGTACAGTAAGACCTTTCCTTGATAATAGAGAAGGGAATGATAATATATACGGCGAAACTATATGTTTTGTTAGCCAGCAGGTCATTAATTACAAGTCGAGCGCAATTAACCCGGTTTCATCTTCAGAGTTTGTAGCACCAGACCACTTACAATACATGCACATTACTGGTACACAGAGTCGCACCTTCCCATTTCTTCAGTTTACATGTGCATGCTATATACATATTACTAACTACTATCTAAACATGTAAATATATTCCCTACTAATATAAATAAGTACAGATACGAATGCATGTGCTCTTCATTATAATTTACATATTCTTCAGACTTTACTTATGTATATTTGCTATTGACTTGTTGGACTATTTACAATGATAATGGTACTAACAATAAGTACGTATGTATTAGTACACCACACTAGTTAACTTTAATATATTTATATTTCTTAAGTTGTTAGTTACCTACCTATGTAATGATGTGCACTGCTCTTTTAAACAAGTACATAATGAAAGGACTACAAATTACATCTATATGTTATATATAGAGAGATTTTATTCTGTCTTATAATCTTGTCCTCTCTGTCTGTCTGGTATGGACTCATAATTTACATTTTGCCTTTCCCTTCCTTTTTACTGTCAACAGCGCAGATTAGTATTACACGCTTACTTACCTACGTTGAGTTGCAGTGTAAAATAAATGCAGTGAGCAATGCAATTGTAGTTTAGTTAGCGTCTGACTTACTGCATTGTAAATAGGTTCATATAAGTCTCTATTCAATCCATATATAAAGAATTACTCACTTAAACTCATTATTATTAGTGTTAGTATAGTTTATGACTCCATGCTGCTTACTAGCAATTGTGCTGAGCAAAACAAAGTGTAACGTTGTTATTTATCGCTTGCATCAATACAAACGCTTTATTATTCGCTCAACTCCGGTCAAGAAGAAACTAAACTCAACTTTTTCAACTTGAGTTAATGTGACGCGGCTGACGAATGTGTTGACGGACTGACTTATTGTAAAATTATTGCTGATTCTTATCTTTATTGCTATCATATTTCTACATACACATTTTGCACATACAGTTATTAGTCATTACTATTACCAACTGTAGAGCTAATGGTCTAAGCAAAGCAAATATTAGACATACCTACATAAAATTGACATATGTATATGATTATTAGTGTTATAAATTACTTTGTATATGTAGGGTTATAATAAATTTTAGTTAACTCCTAACAAGGCCTTCATTATAAGCAAGTAGACATTTATTTTGAACTCAATATAAAGTAATCTGATCAAACTTTGGCCCACTGTACTTATTTTGTAATTTTTAATTGGGCATCCACTTTAATTAGTTCTATAGCTATCACAATGTGATAATGGTCGTTATTATAGATATTGATAGTATTTAATATTTGATACTATTAAGGTAAGTAGTGAGTATACAAGTCTTGCTTGGATCGTCCAGGCGTATTGGTCTTAAGAATGATAAGCCAATGATATTTTGATAATCAAAGTGATAATCAGAATTGCCAATATGACAGTTAATAAAATCGTGGATTTAATATAAGGTATATATAGTAGGTATTATATGGATTGGGAACGTATTTTATACACATATTTGTACTTATATCTATAAATTATGATCGTAACTGATTCTTGATTAATGTATTGCAGAGTGGATAAAATAAGGTATAAATAATACTTTTATTGAGATAGGATTACTCAGAAGAACATTTATTATCAAATTCCATGCCGCAAAGGTCAAGTGTACCGGACCAATTATTGTAACCAAATGTTCTTTGCTCTTATCGTTTGTGTTAGCGCCTAGAATAATAGAAAAACTTGTATGTAATTGTAAAATTGTAAGCCATACTTAATTTTTTCTGACAGATTTAGCAGGCATGGTATGGTTTACATATTGTAGGTATTGGCTTTGTGGTACTGTATTTGTATTTTGCATTATGGTCACAACAATATTATGTACTGCGAGATTTTAAATTGTAGTAATACTACCTAGTTACATATACAGTATACATATAATCGATCAGTATTTTATATGAATTCAAAATTAAGCCCCACTAGTAAAATTCATATACAGTACTACTACATGTAAATACTATGCATTTTCTGTTTTAACAACGATGGCATTTAGAATCTTTAACTATTTTGATATGGATATTAAAGGAGTGAAACTATGGAACGTCATTTCAATTGCAATAAACTACCTGGGTGTTTCATATGCAATGAGATTTTAGCTGTAGGAGCTTTTCAAAGATGACCGCATACATAATGGTCTCAGTCTGCAAAGAATTGGTGTGCGGTGCACTGAAATGATGATAAAATATGCTAGACAAACGATAAGTCAAAGCGGAGCTCACCCAAGCAATTTTATGCAACAAAATCTTCTCTTTCTTCTAAACAAAGTAATAAATAATGGTGATCGTAATGATATACTTTTGCAGTGGGTAAAACACAATAAAGTTCATAAAATCATTCTCTCCCTTAACTCTATACTATAATTTAGTAGAACGTTTTGCATGTAAAGCTTGTTTTGACTAGATTTTAGTGGCTATACATTATGGGTTGATAAATAGGTTCAGTTAAACTTTCAATTTCATTTCTTTCGCACATAAGAGTTTGAATTCGAACCTTAAGTTATATTATACACGTGCATTTTATGTAATTTGGGTTATCGTATGCAAGTGTATTGTATAGTACGTTTGGACAAAATGCATGAGTATGCAGTAATATGGCGAACGAGTAATACAGAAATTGCTGAAAGGACTCTTCTTTTTCTTTGTTCATCTATTGTGTTGTGGGTGACTTCATTTTTTCTGCTTACAATTTTATTTTGTCACGAGAAACTTCTCTTTTCATGACGCATTCACAAAGTGGAAAATAATATAAATGTGTAGTCAGTGTCGTTTAGTGAACAGTAAGTAGCTGGCCCGTTTGCAGCGATTATATATTTATGTCGGCAGTAGGCACTGAAAAGATTGTTTTATTACGAAGAGTACTTAAATCACTGAGCAATAGTTTTGCTACCACCAATAGCCATTAAAAATAGCATAACTTTTACTATTTATGATACGCAGAAAAACTGCGTCTTATAAGCATTAAATAAGAGAAATCATGAACGTGTGTTCTTATGTATTTTATGTGAGTTTTTGAATAAGCAGAAAATAGAAATATTAGTATACATAGTAAAGCCAAACAAATCAGTATACTACAAACTGCAAGATGAATTGTATGAATGAACTTTGTTCCAGTTATTTAGCTACAAGCTATTTAGTCATGCTGTGAAACTTTCGACAGTCAAACGTGTCCAGAGCGTAATTTAGTACGTAGCTCTTATCATCAAAGTACATATACATTCGCTAGCTTTATATTTATTGAAAGTAAATTGCAACTTGTGTTTGCAAATGTTTAAGACCTGAACGTGAGATTGGGACACGTATCGAATCGAGTACAACAGTTGTCAGCAAATATAAAATTACATTTGTACTTATATATAGCAAGACCTTACTTTGACTTATGCATTAACTAGTAGGCAGTAGCCAATGACTGGATTGAAAGAAACTTAAGAAATCTATAAATATTTCATTGTTGTAGTTAAATTTTGTGCAAATGCTGATTGATTATATTACCAAACAATTAACTGATACACACAGCAAAGAGGTCTTAGGAGTTCGTTGCATTTTGCCAAACTTATTACACAATTGCCAATTATTACAATTGCATGTGAATACTATTAGTTTGTCCATTTCTGATAAAAATATTGTTAATGTAACAAACAGGTACTTCGGACAAAATAAATTCTCACGAGTAAACTATATGTTGTACTGCTTTACATATACATAACAAGTACCTGTCTTTGGCTGTGTGGCGGCAGTAAGGTTTATTAAACCACAAAAGATTATATCATCGTCAACTTTTACATGACACTTGCAAACAATAAGAAAAGCTCAACGTTTTTCCTATAATATGTGCGTAGTAAATTAAGCATCTTGTCTATAGAAGTACATCTTGTGCATGTTTGTTTGAAACAAGAAATTATAAGACGACTAACCGGCGGTTGTTTACATTTGTAATTTTGAGTACTAGTGTTTAATATTCGCTTACCATCTCTTGCTGTTCATTTACATTGCTGACATAAAAGTTGAGTCATGTCCATTTCATGTCAGTCAAACAAAATTTCAAAAGCCAAAGCCAAGCCAATTCACATACAGGACGCACAGAGATTATATAGCCGGAATAAGGAGTAAGCAGATTTACTGACAAATACAACACTCCTGTCCTGCCTGACTCCTACACGACAAGTAAACAAAATAAGGTTCTATGAGTTCTTGAGATTTTTCTTGGTGTTCGCTTCACATCTCCTGTATATAATTGCCTTCAAATCATGATTCAACTTTTGCTTACTTCACTTCATCAGACTCTGACTTAACCCATACTGTGGTATTATAAGTATAAGTTATTGTTTTACGCAAACTTATGTGTAAAGTAAAATAAAACTCTGAGAAAAAATAAAGCCCACACATTCTAAACACTTGTTTGTAAGGTTGTAATTTAAATCTGACTTGAAACGCTCAAATTCAATCGTAAGCTAAGGTTATGTAAACACAGGATCAGTCATTTTACCTAACACAAGTTAATGCATTACCTGTGCAAAATGTTGGCACGTGTGACGTACATTAAGTACCTACTTATTAATTTAGAAAATGAAAGGATCTATTGTTTTATCTTGATTAGACGAAATTTTGATCTGATTTGTTGCCCATATAGTGTCACTGCAGGCCAGGCGCAGGCTTATAGTGTATATATCCTATTCTATAAGATGTATATACGTTATAAAAATATTTCTTTCCTTATAGGAGGTCATCGGTGCAGCGAAACAATTTCCTATGCATACTGACAAATAAGACTTTTTAAGATTCTGTAGTATCTGCTAAACTATAGCTTTTCATTGCCTATGAAGTCGAGCCTGTCATTTATACAAGTTTAATGAAAGATATTTTTTATGTTAAAGGCTGAATGAGCAAGATTAAATCTGGAAGGAAAGGATTGACCCAGTTTCATTAATTTATGTTTGATTATGTACATTTCGATGTCTGTAACTATCAGACAAGCCTCGTGAACGAATTTAAACATGAATAACTATGCGCTGTCTTAAAGCTAGTCCTACTCGTGATATACATATTAATAATTATAGATATATTTTGCTGTTCCGCATATATAATTTGCTGCCAGTGCATGCACATGAAGTAGAATCCCTCTTTGAATTTGTAATTTAATTCAAATTAGGTAGCGTAGTAGCGTCTAACTTGCATTAACACTATGCTTCTGGAAAAATTATACCATAGTACAATACAAGGTATCAGGAAATGCTTAAGTTGCCGAAATATAATGCAATCCAATGGGGAACCAAATAAATCTGTAATCATAAGCAGCAATTGGTGATAAGGATATTATAGAAAATTTGAGCTGCTTAAATATGTATTTTAAATGCAGTCAAGTTTCCACTGTACTCGGCAGTGTCAAATGGTATTTCTAATTAATCCGTTCTGAAACATTCTTATTTGCATATCTATACCTTTTGTATAGTAACGGAATTAATGCTACGTTAATTACTACAAATGGTCCGTGAATCAATAACAACATGGAATAGTGTGTTTTCTATACATAAATAAAAATCCCTTACGGCCAGCATTCGAATGTCCTATCACATTTAATAAATAGGTTAGATGCGAATTATAATATCACACTAAGTGCTATGTGAAAGGAAATTAGAATTTTATAAGCCAGTTATTTGCCTAATTAATCTAATAGCATTAGGTTTTGTGCAAAAGAGCGTTATAAAGTAAGCATGAGTAGTATTACTGTTTGCAGTTACAATATATATCATAGATGTTGTTTTGCATTCAAAAAATGTCTGGTTTGTACCTTAAATATTATAGTGGCTAGTATTTGGAAGTGGAAGCAATACAATACTCAATGCCAGCTGAACTGCATAAAATTGAGATTCAGATTACATAATTAATCTAGCAAATACTCGCATCCTTATTGCGTAATAATAATTACAGGGGATTTATTCGCATGTGCACTCTTAATGTATTATTCATCTGTATTGTCGAAAATGCTGAACAGATAAACAACCTTAAGTACTAAAAGAGACAATGTCACAATACTCACAATGATTTTATAGTTTTATTTCTTCCACTCATACTCTTCATTGAGTACTGGTTGGGGTTTGGGTTATTAATAGTGCAATAGAAGGAGGATTTTTAAAAAGATTCATATCTTTATTATAAGAGGTCGGTCATTTAATTAGCCTAGTGGAATATGGTGTATAGAGCAACAGTAGGGCAGGGTCAAATCTATTTGTAGTCTAGATTTTAAATCTGCTTTATTACACAAAACGCAATATAAGTTAATGCCACTATTGACTGAGACCCATAACGAGTAATGTATGAAGTCGAACTGAAAATGCTTAACTGTGATTAAATTGCATACACAATAGTTGTACTATAGTACAACACAGGCAGCTTGTGTCCTAATCCTACGGGTGATACATATGTTCCATGCGCGATGTATTCTTAGCTTGAGTATTCAATGAGATCCGCAATTTATTACTGACATCTGTATTGTAATATAAGAATATTCACTGATAAAATGCTTTTTATCATATTGTAAATTATAAAAAGATAAAAATGCCAATTCATATACAAACGAATTTCGTAAACCAGTTTGCACCAGCTTTAATTGATAGGATTAGGAATGGCAAATATACGATTATAAACACATTTATACAATGTTCTTGTTAGACAAGATACATATGTCCGATATCATCAAGTTAAATTGTATATCACACATTATATTATTTACTATATTTAGGTTAAATAATAGGTTACTGGCCTACTTTTGTACAAAAAATTCTCCTTACTTATAACTTATGTGTTCCATACTCACTTATTCATTAAGTGACATATTTTGTGAAATAGTTAGGTTATCTATCACAGTAGTACCTCCAGATTTTGCGTACCATACTACGATTACATTAAAAATATATATATGAACTACGTAAGTAATATTAAGTGTTTGCAGAGTGCTAATATAATTAGTGAAAATGAATTTTATTCTGACCCTATGGTTTTATACGAAATAGTAATATTACCTGTATACTCGTAGCAGTAATCCAGTAGCTACAATTACACTTTAGTATACCTAAGACAATTACACATTCTCACAATTAGTAAGCATTGTGCACACCTACTGATTACTGATGGCAATAACAATTTAATCATCAATTTCTTCTTTAGTCATATTTACGACATAATTTATCTTTATTTCAACCTGTACAGATAGTATGTTACTTGTTTATAATGCTTACTGTTGGAAATGATGCTAAATTGTAATGTGTGTGGAAGCAAAATAGGTACTATGGTAATTATAAGATCATGTAAAATG
>JAQFYC010001041.1:0-40898 GCA_034694165.1 Tomocerus mixtus | reverse complement strand
CCATGTACTTAGCATGCAGTTGGAAATTAACAGTCTTACAATAAACTTCTCTTCTCTTACTGAACTCCCTGGGAACCGCTGGTCTGATATACTTATTATACATTACATCATAAAGTCTTTAACCCATAAGCACATTTGTCTAGTTATCCTACCAGAGGCTAACTCTACATAATCATACTGAAAATTCCGCTTGCTGATAAGTTAGCTTGGCTGAGAATCCATGGAATCAAATGGAAAGAATATCTTCTACATAGCCAGTCGATTTACAATGAGAATGCAAAATGCAAGTTTGTAAGACACTGAAGAATGGATAGAGGATATTAGATGGGACGAGGCATAAACGGAAGCCCCTAAAGGAAGCAAAGTGAGGTAGGCTAATTTAACTTGGTTGGCAAACTCTGCGTTTCAGTTGAGGAAACGAAGAAGGGAGATACTCTGGCCTGGTTGTATATAGATATAATGTGTGTAGAGCTGTAAGTACAATTTGTGAAGCTTCTTCCATCAATTCCATTCAAAGTTTCAGAAATTAACAGCAAAGAGCAGCTGGGAGTGTGTTGACGGTGTACTGCGGTAGCTGCATAGCTTGGTGTATCCAGGCAAGACGCAAGACCAGGGCTGACTCAGACTAGAGTCAAACTAGAGGAAGGAAGCTGTATATTTTACTATCCACAATTACTGTATCTATTCCCTGTCCTTATTTTTACACTAAAACTAGAGTCTCCTCATGCAAACAGTCAACTTTTTTATCCCCTGGTCGGATTTTACATAACCTCACATTACTTGTTTTCTTTCATCATACATACGTAAATTTACACAGATAGTTTCCTCAAACTCCAACTTTAGGCCAGAATGGGACTGTATGCAATACATGTCTGTAAGTACAGATAGCTATGTTGAATAGTTTCAAATTCTGTACTGTACTGTACCTTATACCTAAGTAGAAGTGCACTGGTACATTACGGTTCCTCTAAATGTACATAAGTTTTTTTTATTCTGTTAAGTATACTACTGCAGGATGTATTTCTCTAACAAGCTGTACCTACAGAAAAGAAAATACCCGGGCGAGTCTTAGCTTGTGTAAGTAACATACAAACGGCATGCGGATAAACTCCAGCCAAATTCTGGGCAAACCCCAAACAAATAAGCTACAGATAAAATAGTAATTCCACGAACAATGCTAAAACAGACAAACTCCAGCCAGATAAGCTTAAATAAGTTATTGAAATAAATTACAAACTTAAATGGTTTGGTAATACCAGCACGAGTATTAATATAATTACAGCAAGCACACTGTGCAGTTGGTTGGAGAGAATGAAAATTTTGGTTTCATCTTGGCTGGACTTTGCCTAGAAATGGATTATGGGGAGAATTATTGTTTTTGATGTTTTGATTTGGCTGCACTTTGCCAAATTAGGCTGGGCTTTGCATATAAGCCGATACAAACTATTAGCCAGACAAGAAGAAGTATCTGTACTAAATATATGGTTCTAGTATACTTATTATGTATTATGTTTACTATACCTAAATACTACTCCGTATCGTATCAGGACCTGCAGACGTGGCTTGGCTGCTCTGGTTTGGTCTGGTATGACTGACTTTGACTTTTCTCGACTGTGGACCACGTAAAATCAACTTAGTTACTTGACTTGGTTTTCCTAGACTCAGAAAACTTTTGAATCAATTTGTGAGACGAAGTTAAAGTTACCTTTTCCCCTCAGCCCTTCCAACACTGCTTACAATTTAGATATAGTGTGTTAACAATAAGTATAAGTATACTAAAGAACTGTTCAAATGATATGTGTGCATACATACTTAGAAGAATCTACTACACCTTAAAGGATAGACACTTTTTGCACCAAGCTATAAAGCCAGTCAGCATAGCAATATTTTAGTTTATTGAAAGGTGAGCCAGAATTTGCTAGAAAAATTGGAAGATTCAGTGCAATAAGTAACTCTCAAAAAAGAAGTATCTTCCTGAATCAAATAAAGTTTTCAGCTTTTAGTATCCAACTCCGAAATTTCTAGCATTCTTCTTTCTAATAAAACACTTTGTCTGTCTTTCCTTTGAGTTGCTTTATTATATCATCACGGTTCACCCTCAGCTTTAGCTATTGTCCTTATGTGCACTATAATTACATATTACACGCAGTCTAACTGTATATGTAGTTGGCATAAGACAAGCTTACGTGAACTCGTAGTTGTAGTAGCGTGTCTGCAAAACACAGGAAAATAGTAACTGTGTTGTTTGGCTATACTTACTATTGTACGTACAGTAAATTATTTCATTGTAGTAAATAATAGTGTATCATGTTGTTTTATTTTCTCCATCCCCTCATTTTTTCTAACATCCTCATCTGTTCTCTGCCCTAGTGATTCAATTAGTTGGCTAGAGTCACTAAAATGTTGACAGCACAGCGACAGATTTTGGGAGTGCAGATACATTTCTCATGTACAATGGTGTATGTGGATTATTGTCTTTCATGCACTTGCACTCCAAAAGAAAAGTAAATAAAGTCCTGTATCTGTCACATAATTGTATTATTATTAGCCATATTTCATTAGAAGCAGATCGGTATTTGTATCTATCTAATTAGATATAATTACTACTGTTTGCTTTGCTATATCAGCTTTCGTTACGTAATGCACTATTTATTACATTGCATAATATTGCTGTATTGTAAAGCACAATAAGCTTGTTACAAATACCGATTCTTTTAAATTGGCTTAACTTTTTACTACCAACTTGTATTGATTACTTATACTGACTACATTTTATCCTGGTAGTTTTTACATGGACAAAATTTATTTATTTTGATTCCCTAATTCACAACAAAGAAAAATGTGCTAGGGAACATCATTGTTACATTAAGTATGCAGGTTAATTTCTTCCAAACTAGCCAAACTTCTAAAGATCTTGATTTCATAGTCTTAATAAGCAAATAGTCAAATCCCATGATTCTATATAGTAATATTCAATTCTAGCTGCAGTAGACAAGAATAAGGTAAGAATTGAAGTATCTACACTATCGGCAGGTATACAGTCTACGGGGCTTTACTGCATCTAAACAATATGGCCTTTATTTGCTTGAAAATAAGGTTTACTGATTGTCTCCTACGTAATTTGAGAAATTACATATTGTAAACTGTGATCATATTAGGTGTAGGAACATGTATGTACATAAAGAACAGTGTTATTGCATACTACGTAGTAGTATTAAAATAAAGGAACGAATAACGACGTGAGCCAAACAACCAACCCAACTGAAGTCATTGAGTCAGCCTTGTCATTCAGTGTAGTGTGTAATGTAATGGATATGGGAAGCGGAAATCAAAAGGCTACGCGGAGGAGGCAATAATCGAATAACACCCATCAGTGGAAATTGGCTGTTCGCTCTGCTAGTAATGAGTAACCAGAACATAACAGAATCCAAAGAGAGAAAGAGACTCATTCAATTCAACATTCAACCTGTCAACGCAACTAGTATTACCCACACCATACCTCACAGTACCACTATTGATACTGCTTTACATTACTAGTTTAAGTTGAACTGCCTATCTAATATAATAATACTTACCTTCATTGTCTGTATGCACTATTTTACATCAAATCGAGTTAGAGAAGCCAGTTGTAATAAATATATAGCTTATAGAGTTCCTATTCATAAAATTCATGTTTCTGCACATACGTACCTATCATCCATATCCATTGAGCAATTAATAGAGTTAAGTTGAATGAGTTAGGAATTTAGGAATCTGGACCAACCCAAACGATGCAAAGCAAAGGAAACGAACAAATCAACATCCGTAATTCAGCTCAGTTCCCTCGCATATACTATAATATATAGCATGTCACTTAAAATCCATTATAAATTACCTACATTGTGCGTATTCCTATATTAATAGGTAAATTGTAAATAGGTAGATTGATTGATTGATTTATTAATGTCCTTGTCGAGTAAAAGCTTAAAGCCTATATAGAACAGACAAAATAATTATTACAGAGTACAATGTCATATATAATACGATTTTTTGTGATTGTTGCTTTTTTTCCGCAACATTCACTTAGCTAAACATCATATTGTTCCTATAATATCCCCCAAACCCTAAGAATTGTAAGTTAAATACACAATTACTGTAACGCATATCATAGTTAAAAGATTATATAAAAGTATGTGAGGGTAAAATTATGTAAGTAAATATACGGAGAGGTAAGGTTCATTGATAAAGAGTTAATTGAGAAGTAAAGTGAAGAAAAAGTATTATCTACACCACAAATTTTGAATTTACTAAATACTTTGTTTTGATTAGGTTTAGCAGTTTTTAGATAGCAATTAAATATTAATGCTCTTCACTCTTCACTGCTCCATTTTATGTGCGAAACAGTTGCTTAGTTTGTTAGAACAATATAAGAAAATAGATTCTTGATTACAAATCGGTTATTATGTAATGTAAGTTGTAATATAATGAGAAAACTGCTGATTATACGCAGCATGTACCCAAGGTACTTATGTGCACAAATGTAAATATACTTATTTAGCAATTACACCTGGAATAAATATATGAACAAATGTCCAGAGTTGTTACTGTGCCTCTCCTCACTAATTGATACACCATTTTCATCCTGTAAGCATAAACAGTACTAGGTAGTCATTGTTTTAGAGTAGCATCTACATACATTGAGACATGGGACAAGGCCATAATTATTAGTTGTTGCAGATGTGTAACAAGTAGGCACGTGCTTACTATTATCTCCAAGATAACTAATGCATGGAGTGCATGTCAGAACATCTGTTCCTAACGGAAAATCTTATTATGATATGATGTTAACCGCAACAGTAACGGTTAAGTTGTTTTATTGTACGTAGGTACTTCATTCAGTGAAAAGTATATATAGGTACATGGTACCTGATTATCGGAGTAATCCTATTCGTCATGATCATTATTATGAAAGCGGTGAATATAACTATGTGTGTTATTGTAAAGTACCAACATCCAAACCCTGTTTCTGAATGTCAATTATTCTTAGCTGGATTAAGTAGCAAGTTTTATAGAAGCAACGACAATAATTCCGATATTTAGTTAAATCCTACATAGTCACAACTTACAACGATACACTTTTAGCGTTCAAGAAATAAAAATATATTGGTAAAGTAGTAAAATGTCCCGTGTATTTTCTGTTGCACTGACAGTGCAACTTTTGATAGCTGTTTCAATTTTAACTGTTGTTACATGTTACAATTCAACATGTGAAACTCAAGTATTATGCACTGCAGACTATAGACCGCTTTGCGGAAGGAGTGAGAAGAAGAATAGGACTTATACAAATAAATGCCGGTTCCATGCTGCTCAAGAATGCAACAAAGGTCGGTGTCAATTCCAGTATTTTTGACATTACTAATATTTATTTTTGACTATTAGTCACTTTTAATACATTTCATTCTCAATTTAGATTTGGTGTTTCTTAAGTGTGGCGTGTGCCTCGTAAAATATTCTCCGTATCCAGGCTAAGGTGTTACATCCTACATCAGCGACTTGCTGGATTTTCAATACAAAATTTCATACATTGTTTAATTGTTTAAATGTAATATAGGTATATCAGAATCGTTGTTACTTGTTAAAGCCTATTTTTGTGCGGTATACGTGTTAACTGGGGGAGTTTAGGAAAGGGTAAATAAATGTGACGTATAAATTGTGCTTGTGAATTCTTTAGAACAAAATATGTAGGCTATTATTTATTTTCAAATCAATAATATATGGGACTATAATGCGGGGGTAGCCAGTACCCAGTAATAAAAGTTTGTATGGATAAATTACATAACATTGATTTACTAAGTATTTCACCCTTTCTTCACATAAAAGTTTCGCCAACAACATTAATATAGATAATACTCTAAATGAGTACATAAACTTAATATTACAAATACTTAACTTTTCCTTTAAAGCTCACTCTCATGAGTATGCTATGCTCCAAGAACGTAACCTAGGTGCTTAATAAAAAATATTTGTAAATATTTTGATACTTGACCTTTGAACTATCCTGTTTATATATCAGCCTCAATGATCTTGAATAGCTACATACAACTGCATAGGTGCTCATAGATCCTATGTATTTATTGAACTGTGTATAGTTAGAAGAGTTTAGTTGACAGAGTTCATCTCGCCTTTTGGCCGTCTCGCTTTTGCGTATGGCATTCATGTGAAACGATTTTTGTCTGTAGTGAAGATAATATGAAAATGCTTATATGTGTATGAGCTCCACTGAACTCTCATCCTTTTCGTTCTCCGCCTGTCCTGTTCTGTCTGTCACTGCAGAGTAAATCTCTGTCCAAACATAGTAGCGACAATACAATAGAGTCAAGGCAACTTAATTTTGGTCCAGTTGCCCTGCACCGGGGTCGAAATAATACTCATAGATAGAATATATACGATATAAGTATGTGTAAAGATGCGTTCACTCAAATAATAATATGCCAACAAAACACAACCCAAAGGTAGCAGCGGAATATTATTATACTGTTACGTAATCATTATTATGCATAACACAAGTAAAGTACATGTGTTAACAGTGATCGTTTGGAAGTGCTATCCAATGTTTAGTAGGTGTATGTATTTTGCATATTATAGCATTAGCTATGCTGTGGTATGCTTTATTTCCGAATCAATGCTAACGAACCGACAAACTTTGACTGCCAAACAACGAAAATAATACACCAAAGCTTCGGATCGGATGTAAGGCTAGTCAAAGTTATTTAACTCACTAGCTTTAGCTTTGTGTGATGCAATGTTTGCTGTCCTTTTGGTTGAACTCCCTGTATGCACGGTAGTATAGGTATAGTGCACTTATAAAAGGTATATACTATTTACAGAGGGCTTTCAATATTTTATGTTTTATATTTTTGGAACCAAGTTAATCTACTTTTGGATTTTTTTGCTTCTTTCCTTGATGTAACTATACCATACCATAAGAAATAACAGCAATTTTTTCAAAAATTTCAAATGTCTAGTCCCTGCATTGGTCCAGCAGGGGTGGGCCTGTTTACCAGTAAGTTTTCGCTTTCCATAACGCCGTATTATGTGTAGTGGTGCACTTATCGTTAGTCCAGGCTCAGGCCCAATATAACTGGAAAATTTTGTTGTAGCCACTAGGCAGTGAAACAAGGTTCTATTGAAATGCACGCACTATCCTAAAGTACAAATTATATGAAAGAAAGCACCTTTATAAGCATAACCTCATCCAACAAACCTTAAACTGAAAGCTCGACATTCTATCAAGTAATGATATAAGCTTCCAGGAACGATTCTTATACATCTATATGTATTTGCTTCCCTATCACATCAAATTAGTTGTCCGGTTCTCGAGTGACGGCTCCAATCCTTCAAAGTCCATATCAAATATCATCCGTTCAAAATCCAATTCAATCTAATTTCATTCCACTTGAGTCGATATCTTTCCCTCTTCTCATTCCTTTTCGCTTTCGCTTCGACCATAGCCGCAACCATATAGCCATTGCTCATCTCATCATCAGACAACAAGATAGAGAAAGGCAAAATCCAAACCGAAAGCATACCGAACCATCAAACAAATCTCTCAACTCTGTAATGAAAACTACCAAGTGCAGGATAAATACAATAACTAATGTGATTTCTTCGTATACATTATATAAATTACTAATTCTACTCGTATAGTGTACAGCTACTTTTTCTATCATCATATCTGCGAGTTTCAAAGCTAAAAGAAATTGCAAAGAGTAAAATTAATTGATTACCCAATCTTAACCTTGTTTAGTTAAGCATTTCAAAATATAGTTGTAAATACTCCTTCTACTCTCATCCCTACCATGTTTACATCACAGACCATACAGATAAAAAATCCCACTAGAGTATACTAAGATTGATTTATTAAGCATTCTCATAAGTTAGGTAAAGCGTATTATGTACTTTCGCTAATAAAACTCAGCATTCACACCCTGTGTACATGTAAGTACTATAATTTAACATATTAAATGCTCTCTCATCAACGTTATCTAACAAGTTATAGAATTAATATCATTATTACTATAACATAAATAATAGATGTGCAACCTCAAGCTATTATAATTGAAATTGAAATATACGAAATTAAATTGCGAATATGTACTTAATTAAGTTTCATATTATTCGTCTAGTATAATTCACTTATTGCTTACTTTCAATTCACATGGACAGTAAGTTGATATACGAACGAACTCGGTTTATTACTCACCATAATCGATTTATAGAATTTCGTGAAAACTTCCAAATCGTGATTAATTAAATTTTGCATACTTACGATTGTGATTCGCAACTTGAAATAGTAGATTGCCCATAAATTAATGGCATTACATGTCAACCGGTCTTGATTAGAGATAGATTGCATTAAAAGTAACATGAGGAAAATCGTATCGCATTTCAGCCACCTGAAAGCAGTATTTTATAAAAAATCAATTATATGTGATTCTTCTTTTATTTAAAAAACGTTATGGACTGTAGTGTAGTGGCCATGTCCACAGGTTTATGTAAAGGGGTTGACGCTTGTATGTTACTGGGGATGAGAATGATCAGTGTTATTAGATTATTAAAGAGAGCATGCACATGTAACAGTTTTTAATACTATATTTCGTTTTAGAAGTTTTTTTCGATTCTTCCACAATTGCAATCCAAAGTTTATATAAATATAATAGAATATTGCGCTAGTATATTTGTATTTTTTTAATACCATGCATACCATACCATGCAACTACCACGCAAAGTTGCATTGAATACTTAAATATATAGTATATCAGAAAATCAGCATGTGTTTTTGATACTAAGTAAGCTGCACTATACTATTCAATATCCACTTTCTCTATTTTCTAAGGTCGCGTAATATTCGTTAATTCATGTTATTGCAGATTTAGTTTACAAATATCAAATACGATTTAAAACATCATTAAATGAAACTGTTTTCTGTATTGCATGTGTGTACTAAACATGATGGTTGAACATATACATACAAATATCAGAAGCATTTCGATGGGTATTCATCTATTTAAGAAGCTTACTCGAAATAGAGCCTGAGATGACTGTTGAGTTGACAGTTACACAGTTTTGAGTTGCCATTCTGTCATGTCACAGTCGTCTCATCGTCGGAGTAAATCCTAATCCTTTCCTATCTCTGTATCTTACACTCGAAGCGCAGATACTTACACCGCACAATCAAACAGTTGCGTTAGCACTAACCAATGCAGCCAGGTTAATGCTAGTAGTCAAAGTGAAGTGTCTGCTTTTACTTCCGAAGTGTAGTACTTGCTCTCAAAGTTGCACACGTACTTATCCTCCGTATAATCGTTATTAGCCAAACAACATAGATAGAGGAGCTTTAGTACATATGCCGTAGAAAGAATAAACGGAGATGGAGACAGTTACAGATATTTTGTAACAGAATCGTGCTGCAGAGTAGTAAGCAGAAATATTATCAGGAGAAGGAAGGTAGAGTATGAGTAGGTACTTAGAAAGTAGTGAGACAGACGGCAACGACACGACTTGACTTGACGTTTCAGCTGCAATCGTAAAGTTAGTAGTTGCATGACATGACGATGTCACCCGGGCAGCTTGAGCTTGACTTGTCTTTCTTGTCTTTGCATTTATTCCCACCTAGAAATATAGAAACGACATGCACGCACACGTACAAAATACTTCTGCCACATCCTTCTTTTAAACACAAGTCATCAAAACTAAAGCAAGCAAACAAGTAAAGAGTGACGGTTATTGTTGGAAGTGTGGGCCATACCATAATGCAAATATTTTCACTGTTAAAGACTAAATCTTCCACGTAAAATCATTTGAATCGAATTTTAGATAATTTTTACGAAAAAGGGTTAAAAAAGTTATAGTACGAAAAAGCGTTAAAAAAAGGTTAAATCCAAAAAGGGTTAAAAGTGTCCCTTTTTCTTTTCCTTAAACTTTTCTACAATGTCGGCAGAAAGTCACTTTCAAAGGGTATGTGATTGAGGCCAGACTTTCAACAGTTATGTTTAAAGGGATGAAATGAAACTGCAGATACTTAGGTAAACTGTAAACCTCTTTTGCTACACATCTATATTATTATGCCTGCATAAACATATGGCTGCAAGAACCTACTACCTATACATGTAGTACATTATAAGTAGTTGTATGTAATACAGTAAAAGTGCTAGGGGCTGCATATCAATTTCTGAAGTTTTGTGATGCAGTAGTCCTGTCCCTTAGCGAATTTCATCCTGTCGGTAGTCCTGTGACATGTCTCTATTATCTGTACTAATAGTATGGCATCAGTTTTAATCTTGTACTACTAAGTAAATAAGAAAAATCAATTTCAACTAAACAGTTGACAGATGAGCTACCAGTAAAAATTCGTTAATTGCTCAACGCCCAATGACCTTTTGGGCTCCTCTGCATAACTGTAGAGTTGAACTTTTGATCTTCTTATATGACGTTTTTTGAAAATGGCTAGAAAAACTTCCAAGTGTGACTATTTTGGAGAACTATTTTCAAACTTGCAAGAATCTACCAGGTGTGATTAGAAAAAATGTGGACTAGAGGCTGATGTTTTAATTACTACATTATTGGCAAGTCTTGTGTCTTCGACAAAAATTGCAAAGTAAGAATGGGCAAAATTTTCTACACAGTTCACGAGTAGTCCTCTACAGGAGTTTTCAATTTTGTAAGAACTAAAATGTTAAAAAACAATGCGTGTACTATTAATAGTACGTTACCTGTACTGTATTAACCTATAGCAAAGTACTACCATTGACTTCATGTAACATGAAATATATTCTATCAAAATAATTGTCTTGTATTTCTGTCTGTTACTGAGAATAGTTTAGTCAAAGTAGTTGCACTTCGTAATTTTTAAATAGTAACTTCAGTAACTTGGCACGCATCAATTCACCTCAAAAGACTTTCATTCGATTCCTTTTCGCATTTTATATGCAAGCAAACATTCGAATCTACTGAATTCAAATTATGGTATTGCCACAGTGCAGTGCCTTGTCACTCTGTGTCATAAGACTTTGAGTCATTGTCATCATTGATGTCATTCCGCATTGTATTAGCATTCTTGTTATATTATACCATTCAAGCACAAGGCCTTAATTGGAATATGTCGTATAATTAATTAGTGTTCCCCTACCTTTCTCATTTCCCTTTCATTGCATTCCTAAACGCATATTTTTAGGAAGGAAATATGTTGGGAAATATTGGTGCTATGTAATGAATACAGTGTCTACTTGGTTATTCATCCTTCCTGTTATATATTCCATTGGTAATTATAACTGCCATACCTGTCTACGTCAACCGTGTTCAGTGGACATAAAATACTACCTTTGTTAAAGTGTATTAATTTTGAGGACAGAAAATACATAATAATATCAGAGTGTATCCTGCAAATCAGGAATTATACTTCATGCCCGGCCGCGCCAGCCACTTATAATTCATAATTTAATACGTGGCTGATGCACGGCCTCCGCACTCGCATAATTGTAATTCTCGGCTACGAATCTCAATAGTAAAAACGCTGGTGCGTGCGCGCGCAGCTCTTTTACTATTGAGATTCGTAGCCAAGAATTATCCAATTAAAGCACAAAAAGTAAAGAACAAATACATATGTTGGCAATTTTTTAAATATAGCTGTAGGATGGGTATACACTACACTTGAAAAAGTATTACACTAGATATCTACGTTTATAATCGTCAACAAAGTATAGGTGTGCATATATTTATCATCGGAAGGATGAAGGGGTATTTACCTAATAGTGTCCGCAATGAGAATATAGGTAATACCTCAGTGAATTGAACTTACACATAAATAGCATTAGTATATCAACTAAATATTTAGCATACAATGGTAAAGCCTGCATAAAGCATAATGGATAGGAATAATCCAATCCAATATAAACATTTTCGAGGAGTTCTACTTATAAAGTGTGTATCTAGTACATACTTATATAAATATAGAGGAAAGCTTTCGCAGTTGGTAAGCTGCTATTGGCGGAGAATGCGATTAGATTAGGTATTCTATCTATACCATGCATAGTTATGTGCGAAGACAAAGTATACAAAGATAGCTCTTGTTTGTTTTGCTTTGTTTGCGCTCTACTTTCTCAAGTCTTCACTTCACCCTTTTCCCGTATCCTACTCTTGAAAATACACTCAAATTGTTTTGCATCATTATCTTTTACAATTCAGCACATACCTAGTAGTACTTACTATATATTACAATACTCAAGCTACATTATGAACATTACATGCTACAGCATACCCACTTACCCATATTAGTGCACATCGACATTTTATTATTCAATAGAATGAAATATGGAAGTTGGCAAACACTTCATGTATTCTTCATCACATCATATTTCTATCATATCGCTGACTGATTGCATTACGTGGAGTATAATGTATAGCTTACAATACAATTAGGCGTACATATAAGTCCTCTACTACAATAAAGCTTGTACTGTGTATGTGTAACATGTTTTTATTTCGGTAATTTGTAATTTGTTCAAAAAGCATACAATAATGTATCCTTTTGCAACCAAAGTACTTAAGTGCCCGTTATAGTTGTATATTAGTAAGTATAGAGCATTTAAGCATTCATATAAGTAGTTAAATCCATTGTGGAGAAAAACCCGTGGAATGGAACTGGAAAATGAAAATAGGAAGTTGATTATTATTGGGAGTTGAGTGACTACATAAGTAGATCTTTATTCCAATTCCTATGTTATGTACCGCCAGTACAAATACTTATATATTGCTTTTGTCCATATGTATTCTCTTTTGATATACTTACGTATGTATGTATCAGATTACATTAGATCTCATTCAATACATTCCATCGGAATCACATAATAAGTTTTCTAATAATTTGGTTCACTACCTGCTTTGTAAAGCCAGGGCCAGGGCAAGTCAAACCAAACCCGGACTTATATTTTTGATACACATTGTATAGTATAGTAGGAAAGCGTAATAAACCAGAATGTCTACACTCGAGTTGCACTCTAACTAAACTACACAGTTATTAAAGGTTCTGTTCAGTTGAGTTAAGGAACAACTTCCGAGTTTGGCTCGTTCGGTTGGAGGGCCCATTATTATGTCTAGATTGATTTTATTGTAGGTACTTCTTGTGTGTTCTATACTACATACTTAAATACAGAATATAATTCTGTATTGTATGTTGCATTACGACATGTTAGTGTTAGGAAGGTACGGCACTCTGTTATGTATGTTATTCTATCCTTCATAGAAATACTTTAGTTTACAAAAGCAAGGACGGTTGGCAATCTAATGCAATGTTATGCGATGGTGGATCTAGACTAGGTAATATTATATTTTGTTATTGGTACCTTGCTGTGTGAACATGCATTAGTTGTGTAAGTAGTCTATCTATAGTGTATTGTATTCTATGCTGCTGGTGTTCTGTATTCTGTAGTGTAGTGTTGCAGAAAGACACAAACATTGAACATAGACAAGTGCAAGTGGAGTCGCGTAAAGTGAGTGAGTTGGATTGGAGTTCAGTTCAGTTGTGCTGAGGTATTCTTTAGTTTAGGCCAAGCATAGCAAATAACAATACATACATAACTTACGTTAGCTTACGTACTGTACATACAAGCTTGCCAACAGAAGAAGAGCCAAACCAAACGAGAGCTGAGCCGGAGATATCGATTGCCTTCCCTTTCCTTTGCCTTGTCGTGGCTCTCTGGTGTGAGTTCTGAAGAGAAAACTACAAAAGCTTCCCCTTTCCATCCATTACTTTCGAAGGTGAGTATTTGATTTTGCTTTCATACTAAAATTGCCAGAATGTAGCCTAAACATGAGTAAATTATATTGTATAAGGTACTTTCTAGTGTTTCCCTACGTGAAACATCATCATTTCTTGTGCATGAGGGAGTTCATGTCATACTAATTATTTATATTAATAGATTTAATGTTTCCTAATTGCGTATTATGTTGCTAATTTAGCTTCCACTTTCCAAGCACAATTAGGCTCAATTGGCAATAGGATATCATTATATAAATTAGGAGACGAAATTCATAACTCCCTATTCACATTTATCCAGACACAATTTACAGATGTTACAGGTTGTTTGCTCTATTGGTAATATGTATTGTAGCCTCGTTTTACATGATAGGGATAATAGGGAATAATTTTAAAAATGACATCATTTAGGTTCATGCCTATAATTATTGTATCAAGATAACCTTTCCACTGCACTAAAAGTTAGCTTAACGTGTCTCATTCGGCAATGAAATACACGCACATTACACTCAAACTGCAGGAATAAATAGTTTGGAGTGACGGAAAGAATAAAATAGAGGTTACAAACACCATTATCCGACATATACCTATACTATTTGTACATACCCGATTGTAACGTATGTATGTGTACTATATAAGGACGGCTGGTTATCTTATCTCTTACAGTAAATGGCACCTGTTTTGGCACTTGCTGAAAAAATAGTATATAATTTCGATACAGGCTAGGGATATGGCTGGCAACACGATTATATACTACTTATGTAATGTGTTTTTAGTCGAAAAAGAGTAAAAATATTGTTTACTCCATTGCGCACTCCACACTTGAGTTCTGAGGTATTATCAATAATGCTACATTAAACCAGTGAACAAAATGCTATTTTACGTTCAATTTACATTCTGCCATTCTTGTGAAGCATTCAGTACATTTTATACGGACAATAAATATTCTTTTCAATAATATTGATAGATTCACGAGCACTATGTTAGAACACAACCAAATAACAGTACGTTGTATGTGGAAATCATGGGGAAGAAATTGTCATTTTGAAAAGTAAAATGATGTCATCAGAAGTATCTAGAACACTAAACTAATTGTCTGTAGATATGTATACTATGGATAATTGCTTCTATCTACACTACTGATAATAATATATATTTGAAAACATATTGTGCATTATTCCTAAAAATATGAAACTTTATAGGAAAAGATTTTTATGTATAGGTATATATAACGTATTAAAGAGCATATAATGCATCTACATAATTACAGGCCAATTGTAGACAGACGATGATTGTATAAGTTTCTTTTGTCTTTCTCCTTTCAATCTTTTTCTCCTGTTGCACACTCGGAATACTTTTTGTTTCAGAACAACCTCGAACAACCGATTCTTCATAACTTTCCCCTTTTCATCAGTAATTTGTATAGGAGTGCCCAATTAGAAAAAATTAAATTAGTAGTTTTTTTTGAGATATAATTGGCGAACAGGCTCTGAAGTATTTTTGTATGTAGCATGGGAAAAGTAATGTAGCTTTCCCTGCAGCTTGCTATGATATTGAGTGTGTAGTGTATAAAGTTTGAATGTTTGATTAATATTTAATAAGATAGGGTAGACAAATTGACGCAAGGTGCGACGGAGAAAACAGGTGCAAAGTTCAAACACTAAAATCCTTTATACTAGTTGCTGAGGACTTTCTGTGGCTCTGTGAGGGAATCCTTAGAAAAGTTTTGTATTGTGAGATTCCGTTGTTGTGACATGGGAAACCAGAGCAGGCAGGGAAAGCAGATGAAAGTTAGTCTGGCTGTTATAGTAGTTCAGAAGTAAAGTTTGTCAGAGGACAGCCGGTGGTTTACTCATATAAAGTGCCTGGCTTTATTTTCTTTCTTTTGTTTGACCGTCGAAATTATCTTGCCGCTACAGCACACTGAGAAAACTACTTGAAAATAAAGCACTACGATGCAGAAAGTTCAGGTGCTTATTTCACGAGTGGGTAGTTACAAATACTTACAAGCTTATTGATTCTCCTAGAAATTACATAAATACTGACACTGCACTGTTGGTTGAAATGTAGCGCCTAAGTATTTATCAAAATATTCCAAGCTTTCACCTTATACGAAATACGCAGTTAAGATCGTACTGAAATTCGCTTCTGCAATGTAATTTATGGAAGTTGCTGCAAATTGCAAAAATATGAATTAAAACCAATTTTTATGTTTCGTAATAATCGGAACCGTTTTTGATTCAATAATATGTCAAAATGAGCAAAGTTTTACTAAATACATAAGTAAACAGACGACACTAGGTTTTACAAAACTGTTGCTAATTTTTATAGATAAATACAATTAATAGCTGTAGCATTCTCTTGCAATTTTAGGCAACATTTCTCGCCACATACCAATGCAGTACAAAGTAGAAACCCGCTGCCTTTGTATTGATCATTATTTTATACTCATTTACAAAATGATTCCGAGAGGATTAATGAAAGTTTAGATGAGATTTTAGGCTTAGAATAGGATACTTCAAAATATTGTTGTTGAGACACATCCACATTCTTCCTTACATGTACATACATATGGAGAAATGTCTATTAAAATTGGAGTAGGGCTATAAGTAAATATTGTGGGATATTTACAGGATATTAGTACATTGAAAAACATTAGTGGCCGTTAGTCGTAGTTGGGATGTTTTCCCCTTGACCTTATTATCTCATGTTTTACCCTTGAATCGTCTCCCTTTGGACCATTTCCCCTTGAATCTTTTCCCCTTGAATCTTAAAATTTTATTGGTAGTGAACGCAGAAAAATTACGTTTACAAAGAAGTGCTACATATTTAGTTCACTTGGTCAAACCTTTACCACCATTCCTTGCTCTGCGTTGTCGTTTAAGTCGCAGAGGGTATAATTTTGCGTAGTAGAAAAACTAATTCTACTAAGTATATTAAAATTGTGATGAAAGTTTAACCATGTAAAAAGTAAAGGACTAACGGTCGATGACTAATGTGTCACGCTGTACTATACGAATCATTATCAACTACGAGCACTTACGAATATTTAGTGGTGAACGAGCAAAGATGTTATTATTTATTAGAGTATTCGTAAATAGTTGACATGAGGTAGTAAAAGGATGAAAATACAATCTTATAAACTGTTCTCTTATACTTAGTACAAGTCTCCAATTCATGGTATACATATTATGTTTTACGAGTTTTGTTAATAATATTCTACAATTATAATATACTAATAAGGAATATATGAGTACAAACGCAATTAGTACAATTGATTGGACTTGTCTTCTGTAATACATGAGTTTAATTGGAAAAGAAAGCTCCAAGAAATCATTAGAAACAATGAATTAACAAACTTACTTGAATGTTATAAAGCTTAATTATATATCATTTTATTACTAAGTATATACTTACTTTTTTCAAAGTTATTAGCTATTTAATAGATAGTAGCGCAGTGCCCAATTGTTTTGCCAACTTTATGAATGAGCGTTTAATGGCCAATTTCAATATATTTATCTGTGTAAAAATACTTCTACTATTCAGCATTATGAAATTCGTTTTGTCTGTAGACCAGATATCTGTATTCTTATATACTTTTCGTTTGTAATGAAATATGCAATATTTGCATAGGAACACGTACATACGTATAGGATTATGAAAATAACTATCGTATTTATAACATGATATCCTTGTGGGAGAAAATGCGAAATGGGTAAAAATAGCGACTTGAAGTATGGGTGTCTGTTCTGGCTCCGTCCTTTTGGAACAGAACAGTTGAATGAAGTATAAAGTCAACAATGTGTCGATGTTGATAATATTATATCTTTTGCGTTATCTAAATTGCTATTGTCAGATTGCATGTCTTGTGCATAGCAATTCAATAGTGCTCTATATACATGCTATTGGATACATTTGAAGGAGTACCGGCGTATATAGAATGAAATTAAGTACTTAAGACACAATCTAGTAACACAATGACATAAAATCTAGTTTATAGGTAAGCATTAGAGAAGTTTTACCGAGTTTTTTTTAAATGAAATATTTTGTCTAAATAATACCGACCTAAAGCCCAAAATTATATGAAACAATTTCCCAATAATTTCTACAATACAGCCAATTTTCAAAAAACATCATTTTTTTCTTGTGTATAAAAATAGTTTATGAAAGTTGAATCCTGTAGGGTAATGCAAGTATCGTTTTTCGGGTGGTCCATGTTATTTCCTTACCGAATATCCATCTTTTTTTCCCAGCCAACAAAATGTTTGCCAGTTGACCTGACCATACCTTCAACCAATCCTAGAAATTTTAACCCACACACCATTGGGCTATTGTCTCATCTTTACTATAAGTATCTATAAATACATAGTAAGAAGAAACAAAAGATAATTTCGGGAATATAACACGATGGAAATGGAATTGGAGCTTGGTAGCAGGCTTTCTGGCTGGACTTGGTTTCCTTTCAAGTCATCATCATCTCGCCGACAGAACTCAATGCAAGTGTAAATGGCATTACTAGGATTCTATAGTTAGCATTGGGAAGGCTGATTTGGCGTTTGGTAAAGTAATTTCTACTGCTACTCATCTTCGTATTGCCATTATGCTATTAGACTATTACTATATGGTAGTTAGTTATGTTATGTATAAATATATAAATACAGATATCAGTATGCGATATATTTGTACATACTTACATACATACATTATACACACAGATAAGATGACAAGACACGGTACGTACGGGTGTGTGGCAAACTAAAAAGGATCAGTATTAAAGCAAACAGTGAAGAAAACTTTGGTTTGGTTTGAGTTAAGCTGAGCTCCCTTCACTCACAAAGCTCAGCTGCTTGCCTTGCCATTATCATGCCCATTATAGACATTGCCATTTGTCCTATGCGACTGCAACTACGCTAAGTTCTTCTAGAAACGTGAACGAGTGACTATGATATAGTATTATGTATATGTATCCTTGCATCAACCAAATCATAGCATACCTATGTAATCTACTAGTAATATAATGATATGGCCAGACCAACGTAACGGTGAACTGAGCGAAGTTTGCCCAAGGTGTTGGTTTTAGTTGACTTGACTTGACTTGGCTTCACTGACTGACTCAGAATATCAAAGCATAGGGTGACTTGAGTTTCTGTGCTTTAGCTGCGATAGTGTGATGTGATGACACTGACTTGACTTGAGAAGATGAGGATGAGACTGAGACCCCGAATTGGTTACGTTACATTTCCTCTTCTAATATCCAACATCCAACTCTAGCGATGTGGAGAACTTGGATTAAAAATGCTATAGGTTGTTCTTGTTCTTCGTCTTGTTACAGTTACTGTTACTTTAAGTCTTGTGGATATATACAGATTTATATTGCACGAAACTGTTTATAAGTTTATACTACATATACCAATAGAATTACGAAGGCATGGCATGACACTGACGAGACGTGGGCTAAGAGGTATATATTATTACTGCTTGTAACTTGTAACGTAAATGGTAAAGTGTAGACACTTTTTCTATTCCTGGTCTGGCCTGGTCAGGCCTGTTAAAGGAAAAGTCGCGCTAGACGACATAACTTTTTAACATTATATTAGATCACATCATAGGTTAAAATTTAAGTTGCTTTGGCGTGGCATGGTCTGGCCTGGTCTAGCTCTACAGTAGCTACATCGCATACATATCACATCACATCGGAGATCCAGGAGGAAAAAATTATTTTTCGCCATTTACCGTTTTGTTGAACGACGTACCTTAGGATGAAATGAAATCCAAGGCTATAGTTTACTTCACTTTACGTCACTTTAGTTCACTTTACACACATAAGACTACTACTGTGACTGTGACTCTCGTCTCGTCACTACATTTCAGTTTGGTTGTTGGAGAAAAGCCGAAGTTGTTCTGTATTATACCAGGGCTCTTCTGTAGTCAAGAAGAGACGGAACGAGTGGAGTGATTTCATTCCCAGTTTGCTTTTGCTTGCTGTTTCCTTTCCTTTCCTTAAATATACGGTTTCCTTGCTTCTGCCTTTACGTAAAACGTAACATTGATATTGCTCTCCTCTGTCTGATATCCTATCGCTCCCATCGTTCATATCCTACAGTAGGTATTCTTAGTAGTCAACTGTATATACTAATACAAGCTTAATGTAATATGTAGTGTATCTTCTGTATTTTATTATATTATGTACCACCTATACATACAACACATCAATTCAGGGAAGGTACGAGTAGTAATACATGTAATAGTAAATAGTAGGTGGTAGTTTTAGTTTAGTAGAGTTGAAGTTGATATTGATATCCAGACGAGACGAGAGCTAGAGGAAAGCATGTATAAGCAAAGGAATATTATGTGATGCTCTGTTCTGGTGTTCTGTTGTGTGGAGTAGTAAAGTAAGAGTAAGTGTAGGTAGAATGTTGTGTCGAAGACTCTAACTCTACTACATTACATACATAGAGGGAAAGAGATAAGCAGTTTCAATAATACGATAAACGCATGCGTTTGCTCTTCTCTTTTCCTCGTCTCTCCTCATATCGTCGGTGAGTGACTCTTCTTGATTTTGGTTCGGTGTTCTGGTTCTTCTGGTTCTGGTGGAGTTCTTGTTCGTTGTTCGTCTGTCTGCTGCCTTCCTTCAGCTTCGTCTTCCTTTCGTCTATTCTCCCCGTTGGAATTGAAAGTAAGTAAGTAGTAGAGTTAGTGTCTGTCTGTCCTATCCAAACCAAACCATCCTCATCTCTCTTCTTTTTCTCATACTATCACTATCTTTCTACAGAACAGTACAGAACAGTACGGTACACAAAATTGGACATTACATACATTACATAGAGATCAAGCCAAGCCAAGCCAGAGCATTCCATGACAAAAAGGAGACCAGATTCCCATTCTATTCTTCATTTCTGAACAAGTTCCTCCGAATCTCTCTTCTCTTGACTTTTCTTTTCTCGGTTCGTCTTCTCTTGTCTTCTGAGTTGACTTGACTTGATTTCAAGGCAGTAACTCTTCCATTCCCATTTAACACTGACTTGCCATTCCATTGTGTTTCCAGTCTACCCTTCGTTTTCCTTGTTTTCTCTACCCTGCCCCTGTCCTGCCTGCTTTTCCTATGATCTTAGTTATTCGTCTAGACCAAACCAAACCAAACCACCCATTTACCATAACAGAACATAACGAAAGAAATCAACTCATTCAAACTTCTTCCATCCTTAAGCTAACGTAAGATACAATACACGCCATCACATCACATACTCTTCCGTACATACTACAAATACATAGCAACTCAAATTCCATCTCCAACATTTCATTCCAGAATCTACTCACAATCACAATCAGCCTCAGCTCAAGTAAAACTTCAACTGCTCCATCCGTATAATTCATTTCCCCTTCATCACACCACCGAATGGCAGCAGAACCCTTTACAACAGTTTTTTACTTACCTTCAGACATAAGGTGGCTTTGGTTCTACTTTGTATTTCTACTGAAACAAGACATCCCCCTCCCTGTTGTCTCAGCGTCAGCGATAATATACATCTGCTAATTGAATTTTTACTATTCATCATCTCCCAGTTTTGTTTAGACAATTTCCCTTCCACATGACAAACTTTTAGTCAAAGGAAGTCCTCGGATCTCAAACTCTGGAAAACAAGGTGAGAGTTCAATTCTATGGAATTCAGTTTCAATTCAAGTTTTACATCCTGCCCCGGCTGGTTGGTTTAGTTCACTATAAGAAAATCTTTAAGAGACCAAAGCAGAGCGGGAGTACATCAGGGCAAGCTAAGAAAATCCTTACCTACTAAAGAAACAATAGAGGATCTACGTCTACATCTACAGTCTATGTATTTACTTCTAAAGAAAAACTATTGCATTCTAAGAAGAAGCTATGGCAAGTTGTATTATTGAAAATAGGAAAGGAAGTAGGAAGAGTAAGTAATAGAAGAGTAAAAGGATCACTATTGGCCTGGTATGGTCTGGCTAAGAAAGTACTTCGTTGATTTACTTACATACTTTACTGTACTCACTCACCTTACGTTAGCAGACCAAGACCAATACCAAACCAAGCCACGCAATACGCAATCAGCCTGACTCTGGCTAAGGCAAACCAAACAAGGAAGATTAAATCTACAGCCTTTCTTTCATTTTGTGGGATCCGGAGAAAACCTGTTCTGTTCAGTTTAATTCAGACTTCTTCAGTGCAGAGAGGAAAATAGAAAGAGAATAAAGAGAGAAAAAGGAAGTCTGCGTAAGCTAAACTAAACTCCGTTTTTCTTTCTTTCATTTCATTCTTTCCCTATGTGGCGAGTTAATAGCAATAGCAAGAGCAACTCAAACTCAAGTCCATAAGAGGAAAATAACTGTAACCGTAAGCAAAGCACGCAGTCTTTGTTGAAACCAAGACTTGGCAAAGCATAGGAGAAGAAGCACTAGAAATGTAAGAAAAGAGTCTGATTCTGGGCGAAGAAGAGGAAAAGAGAGGCAACAGCCTGCAAAATGAAGAAGGAGCGTCTTGAAGTCTTGAACATTCCCCTTAACTCCCAGCCAGTCATCCCTTCCAAACCAAACCAAACTAACTACCACAAACAACCGACACGCTCATGAAATTCACATTCAATCCCAATACACTTTCTCCATTCACATAAAGTACCTGCTACTTGCTAGCTACTTGTACTAAAGCAACAGAACAGTAAACAGCTATGTTATCTGCTGTATTGCTTTTTCCTTTTCACTAAAGTACACAGTACACAACAAAACACAACACCCACACTATTGCATCATCATCATTCCCTTTACATACCAGCAACCAAATAGCTATCAAAAACCCACTAGTAGTTCACACATCACATTCTCGAATATTATCTTTCTAGGTAAATAGCTACTAGCATACATGTATTAGGATCACACAATCGCGGTCACTAAATATTGAATTGTATTACTTAGGTACACTCACTCCCTAAGATCAAACTAAGGCAAGTACAAACACTTGCATCTGATTGTGAGAATATTCCCAAGTATTAGCGTTATCTATTGTGTGTAGAAAAAAAGAAAAGATCTGGAATCTACGATAACATACATATTTAAGATGCAAGTACATACAGAGAGTGAAAGAAAATGCAATGCATGGAATATTGTATCATACAAGAGAAAAATAGATCAGAAAGTGGGGAAAGTGATACGATAATATCTGTAGATAGAGTAATGCAATAGAAAATGATAGACAAAATAGCTGTCCTCTCTTGTTTAGTAAGCTAGCTGTTATTTCTTTGTGGGTATGTATTATTCTGCAGGGAGTGAGTCACTCACTCAGCTACATACCTAAAGATACGATATATAATAGTAAATATCTACCTGCTTGCCTCTCCCTACCTTCCTAACTTTCTACCCGGGAGAAATTTCGTAGCATGGGGTACCTACACATATTAGTAAGTACATATAGGTATATGTATTACTTTCCCTCTACAATAGATTGACATTGACAGGTTGGAGCTAGATAGAATTTAGTTAATCTACATACATACAATATATAAAGGTATAGATAGGCAGAAGATATTCTGAGGTGCAATACTGATTATATTTATTATTGTAGCCTATTTCTTGCATATAGATCGACAAGAGTAGGATACGCACATATTTAATATCAGTACATATATGTATATAACAGTAAAGTATAATAGTGTCTATGTAAGGACACCGCTCACCGAGTACATTACTTACATACGTTACAAAGTGTAGACACATCTAAACAGATAATCCATCGTTGAATTCGATTCTTTCTTCCGCTACGCCCGTTCCTGTTTCCGCTCACCTCACCTTTCATTCCATTCGGTTTTTGGATTATCGGAGTTACTGGAGCGGATTGACTTGACTTGACTTCGCTGGGCTCCCATTCCCGGAAACCAGGGGAGAAGAAGGTGAGTAGCTGCTATATTACTTTACTTGCATCGAATTAGATCAAATTTTCCGTCGGGTCTCTCTTTCTCTCTATTAGCATCAGAATTTTTGCCTTATATCGGATTAAATAGTTTAATTCTTCGTTTTTTTTCAATTTAGAAATTCATTATTAAACAATTTAGAAATCAGGTGAAAAATTTGCATATGCTTTTTTATATTGGCTTTTATTTTAAAGATCTAGCAGATTTATTTGGCACTGGAAATGATGTTTGGTTTCAGTTTTCCAAAATTCGTTTAGTTAGATTTGCTTGGTTTATATTTCAATTCCAATAAAACATGACGTCTTACGAGACTACATATTGCAGGCTCATTATACTTACGTATATCTAATTTCCTTAATAAGAATACCTTCTCCATGTTACGCAATAAGTTAGTCAGTGGTTGTTGAGTGGTATTTAATTAGAGTAATCACAATTGGACTGGAATTCGGAATTCCATTAATTTGGTAAGAATATCCTTGCCAAATAGGAAACACAATATATATTTTGACGGAGTTTGAAGAAAGGGTTTGGATTTCCTGTAAATTCATACATTCCAATATGTTTTGTATGTGCATAGTAACACACACTGCACAAATACATGTTGGTTATTTACTCGTTGAAGACGTAAATACAATATAACGTATACACAATAAGCTTCTGCTCTGCGAACTGTAAGTACAGATATGTAGGGTAATACCGTATCTTATGTATATGAATAAGAGGAATCCGTATAAGTTTACGTGAAGCTAAAGCGAATGCCATGCCACGTAACGTAACAGATAGCTTAGAGATAGCGATATCTTTCGTAGACGTAGTATTTATGTATTGTATACGGTTGTAAGTAAAATTGAGTTGAGACCAAAAAAGCGAATATAGATTGTGAGACTGTTTTGAGTTAAAGTTCGACTTTAGCTCAAAAGCTCAATTCTCTTTTGTGTTGATGTGATGTGAGCTGAGTTGAGTGAGTGAAGGCGTTCTATCTAAATCTAAGTACCATATACGTAGCGTAAAGTAGAGTGAGTATATGTATGTATGTATGTATATATACAATTACTCCGTATTCCCCCATGTTCTCTTTTCGCCATTCTGTATCGTAGTCTGAGGACAGGACAGGAGAATATAATATAATCAGCTCAGCCTTAGTATCTAGTCCACACTACAGCTACGTAACGTAGCAGTAGCATCCATCACCTTAGTGTAAACTGTAAACTGTAAACCTATTCTGTAGTATGTAGTAAAGTGAGCGGAGCGAGTGAAGTGAATTCAATGCATCTCAACTCAACTCAACAATCTCAAGCTGAACTCAGCGTTCTGCTTCTGTAACTCTCTTTCTCGTATAATATCATCTTCCTTTTCTCCTCAGATCCAACAGAACAGCCAACTCAACTCAACTATCTGTAAATTCCTTTCTATTTTCTGTGTATTGTATTTTGTGCCTGCTATGGCTTCGTTTGGATCTTAGATTTGGCTTCTCTCGTGCCTGTCGTTGCTTTGGCTCTTGGATTCTCTTTAGTTCACTTCTGTTGTGTTGTATTTGTAATAGTAAAGATGTATGTATGTATGTATGTATCTCCCGTTGCCGTGCTGTTGTGCAAACTTATTTACTTTCTTGAATAACTACTTGACTTTGATTTGAACTGGAGTTAAGTTACTTGTGCTGTAGACTGTAGACTGTAGACTGCAGAGGACGGTAATGCAAACAACGGCTCTACTCAACTCACAACACATCACATCACATCACATCAGCTTACACCATTATAGCTATTAGATTCTAGTATATTACATCAATTTGAGTCAGTTGAATTAAATTGAGAGTTGGGATTAGAAATCCACATTGTGTAGAACACAACACACTTTGGATCTCATTTTCAGTTCTGTTCAGTCTCCAAGTTCCTTCCTTTCTTCACTATGGCTTCATTTGACTTGCCTTGCCTGCCTTGCGTTGACTAGCAACCATCTAACGCCCGTTTGCCTCATCAACTTTCCTTATTTCATTATTTGCATTTAATCTGCCTGGAAGCAGTCTACAGAATACAGACTAGACTACGTTGTTCAACCATCCTCTAACTGCCTTGGTCTGCCTTGCTTTGGTTTGCCTCTTTCCATTATCCGCTCTATCTATTCATTCCTTTGCGGAAATGAGAAGTCTTTGATGGGGCAATAGGGCACAATATTCTATCCTATCTTCTTTAACTTATGGACTCAAATTCAATGTTCCTTCTTTGTACCACACACGTAATGTAGTAAGTAGTACTACTAGAGTGTATAGAGATTGAGAAGATAGCCTCCTTCCTTATAGAGTTACTTGCTACAGTATATATAAAACATCTCAAACAATCTATGTATCTATCAGATGCATACAGTCTCTGAGTCTCTCTCATCGTCAGAATGGATCGTAATAATAATAATGGGAGTGGAGTGCGTTATCTGTTCTGTTGTTCTGTGCAAACACAAGCAAGAGGAATATTAGCATTCACTAAGACATAATACGTAAGTAATGAAATACCTTCCTACGCAATGTAAGCATAATGTGTACATTACATGAGTACATAGGGGGAAAGAGGGGCTTATTTCGTCCCTTGTTTAACAAATATTGTATTACAGCCATAATATATCTGTAGTCACATATTATGTACATTGTATATGGATATTTGCAGTAAACGTACAGTTTTCAATATAAGTACGTATTACTTTACATTCTAGGAAATTATTAAAAGAAGAAGAGAAAGCAAAAGAAGGAGGAAGTCATATCATGATCATGACAATGACAGGACAGGACAGGACAATATGTATTTAGCAAACTAAAGTAAGAAGAGATCCTACTTTAATGTGTAGTGTAACATAAGAACTTTGCTGAAAGTCAAGTCAAGTCCTAGAGATATTATATATTGCAACACAGAGCAGCACTACATTCACACGGACAGTACACAAAAGTAAGACTAAGGATTACTTATCTTTCCTCACATTGCATGTTGGTAGTTTTACTTTCTGAAGGTATGTAGTATGTAGATAGTATATTCATTACAAATATGTATGTACTACTATGTTGAATACATACATACGTAATGTAAGTGTATTTTATTGTGTTGTGATGTGTTTTGTTCTTAGGATAGTGTTAGATAGATGGGTTGGCTACGTTATTTTCGTGGGAGTTGACTTCCCTGACATGGCATTTGTTTAAACGATGTGGGGCGATGCTAAGCTAACGTAAAGTCAAGGCGAGCCAAGCCAAGCCACACTCCAGTTAGTCTCACATAACTTCCATTATGTGTCACATACCAAATCCATCAGTGTCGCATTCTTCACTAAGGACTTTCATTAGAGACGCGTTTGTTGATTGTATTACGTTACAGCTCTTTTTAAGACTTCTGTCGTCGTCTCACAGGTTATATCCCATCTGTAGACTCTACTGAACCGTGCGAAGTGTTAAAATATTATGGTGTGAATTGGAGTGGAGTTTGCAGTTGAGAAGGTGCCCTCGTATTTAATACCAGCTATTCTCATCTTCAGAACAGCAGTGCAATGTTCATTTGATATTACATACTACAACATCTATCCTCTTCTCTGCTACACTTCACTTCTCTCTTGTCTTGTCTCTTCGTCTGTCGTCTAGGTATTAACAGCATTAAATATAATAGTTATCGACTTGACATAAAAGTCAAAGAGAGAAGTAGAAAGGTATGTCATCGTGTCACTCAAACCTTTCTAAGCACTCAACTCAATGAAAATAATAAAATCATTTATATACTACGTATACCTTATTGTTAGAGTATAGTATCCTATGGTACTGTCAAATACAACTATAATAGCGACTCAACATCCTTCCATCCAACTTACTCCTTCTGTAAGTGTGCAACAGAGAATACACTTTAATTTTCGTTATTGCTCCTGTAACAATGGTGTGCCTCTTCGACACTTTTGTTATAACTTTCTCTAATCTTTTAATCTTGTTAATGTTTGAGCTGCAAAATACTCATGTACTGTACCACATACCACGCAAGTATTCCATAGACATGTGTTTATATAGAATTCTACTAAATATCCAATACAATAGGATGGACTGGCCAATGCATTAATATTGTTATGTATATTAACTTGTAATCTTGCAAGCAATCGTATTATTATGTAAATTCTGTGTGTATTTTTGTATTCTTTACATATACAGAATAGTATTTCGCAATTCTAATACACTCCAACAAGTAGAATGGACGGATAATAAAAGTAGAACCTCATTATTATGATAAACATTCCCAAGAAGGGGATGATACAAGATATTGAACCCGAGTCGTATGTAATATGATAATAGAGCTAGAGCAATACTGTACCTAAGTGATTTAGTACAATACAGTGGTACATGGTTTCCCTTGCAGTAATCAATTCTTGTTTTACTTTCGCTTGTATATTAGAGAGATGTGTATAATATTTGATGTATATATGTACACAGTGGAGCTCTCAGAACTACTTACGTGAAAGGATGTGTATTTACATTCTCCATGGCATGAGTTAATAGCATCTATATAAAGAATCCGTCTGCAGGCAGGTATTATCATTTTATGATCCACGTACAAAGTAATAGGATCACGAGTAGAGTGCATGTACCAAGTAAATAGTAATTTTCTTTTTGTTATGTAAACCTGACTTTTTGTCCTCATGTTTCAGTCTTTGCTACTTACATTAGAAATAAATACGTTCAGTATGCATGTATGGATAGCATTAGCACATAGAGTCGGCTTTATGGATACAAGACAATGCAAAATGCAAATGTAATGTAGAATATGTGTAGTACATACAACTATGTAGCACTATACTGAACAATCGAGAATGTGCACAATAATAGTTGAAGAAGCACAGATAGTCATCATCCCCAAATATTTGACATTATATTTGTACGTACATATGTATACAACTAAAAGTAAGAAGAGTGCTCAGCTCAGGTCGACATCATGTTTCAAAAATTGTTTTAAATAAACAAACTCACTCTCGCTAATACTAAAAGCAAATAGTCCAATAGCAATGAAAGCACAGACATAGCATAGCTTCAGGCCAATGTTGTTGCTAATATAATATCCGGGGGCATTGCAGTATTTCCACTTTACGCTGTTTCTACCGTACAATGTACAACACTATTGCAGTTTTACTAATGTTTAATGTAAAATACAATTTCAGTGTAATGCATCATTTCTTTAACAAGAATTTGGTTCTAAAAGCAGGATATTATGCTTCTATGTAAATGTGACTTAATATATTTGTCAAAAGTTGTTTGATAAACACTCAGACATTCAATCAGACATTCAATAATTATATCAAATATCAAAATGATAAAAGGGAAATAATTAAAGTGAAATTCATTATTAGAGATTTGAAACTTAAATAACGAAAAGCAAATTATATTAGTATACATTTAAATTCTACTGAATTTCCATTACTATATTTTTGAAAACGAATGCTTCAATGTAAAACAGACCTAATACATGTTATAGTCCAAGCTGGTATCACCGGGAATATCGGATAGCGCTATAAACACATACTACACATTTTAGCAAACTACAGCATAGCAGAATGAGCGTAGTTTGGACGAATTTGAAGTAACTATGTAGTTAAGCAGGCATATAAAGTACACCAGTGTTTGTGGAATAATTCCCAGGGTTCATAATGTTTTAACTATGTGTACTTAGTGCTTAGGTTGCTGTTATAGTCAAGTGTTGTAGTGGCATTTACAGGTAATGGCTAAGTAAGTGGATAAATATGATACTCCTGGTAAGCTAGGGTTCGTAAGTTCAATCTAATATCTAAAATACTAGCAGAGCTACTTTGTGTAATGATTACCTACAATGAAACAGCTTGGTAAAATGCTAGGGAACAACACACTGTCTGCTTATTATTAAAATATTATATTTACATACTAAGCGAACCTCGAATCATCCTTAATGAGGATAGCATCTGCATGTGCAAAAGAAATAGCCCCGTATAGTTTCCATTTTCCACAATAATATATAATGCATAGCTGTATAAGTAGCATAATGATGATATTATTATGCTTACAACTCAGCCTTCGAAAATATCTAACTTAGGACAAATAGTAATTAAGGATAAGTACTGATATGCTGATACTGCAAAGAGGATGTTATCGATTCGTCGAATCGTATCAACAATTGAAGAAGCTAAGCTATTTTGTGGATTTGGGGAAGGAACCAAATAGGTTGAAACAACAAAGTTGCACCATACCGATATAACTTCACTTTTACTTCACCTTGTTCACCTATACAATAATATAAGCATAAATTCTCAAATGCGGTTTCGAATAATGCTCCCTCCGCAATAAATTGTGTATATACATGTACAATGTACAATTAATTAGCATTTCAAACTGCGCATTTCAGACTAAATAGTTAAGGAGATTACGATATAATATTGTTTAGATGAATTTAAAGTGAAAGTTTAGATTAGGTACTACAATGTACTTCAGTAATTTGGCATCAATCTCACCTCTGTTCTCCCGTAGAAAAGGTAGGCAATAATTTTAATGGTACGAAAAGACGAAGTAAGTACGAAAAGAACATATTTTCTATTTATTTCCATACGTTAATATTGCAAGGCCAAGAACGTTGAAACTGCGACAAAGTAATTCATTTTATCATATGAATATACTATTTGCTATTAGCATTTTGGCCCTCAAACAGACAAGCAAGATTATTGTATAATATTTTTGTCGAGTTTAGATGTAAAGTATGATTGTGTATGGCACACACAGACCTGACAGCCTTGAAACATTCATGATTGACAATAGGGGAAGATTTCTTTGATGGAGTTACAGAGATGAATTGCAAATGCACAACAATCAATGTTAAAGTAGGTATATAGTTACCAAGTTTACCATATACCCTACTTGTTACTCTCATGTAGTACCTATGCAAATGCACATGTGAAATACATCCTACATATGTGTCAGTAGGTACTGTCTGTACGATTATTCGTGCTACATAGTATTCTGTTGAAAAAGAGATTTTCCCGAAGTTGCATCATCAGATACAAAAAATAAAAGTTATACAAGTCAAATGTAAAAGTCAAATGTACATACCTGTCACCAACCGAAAAAGATTTGTAGGGATACCTGGATGTGTTGTAATAAGATTGTATCAAAAAGTATCGTTTCTTTTGGATTGGTACTTACATGGTAAATATATCTTCTTTTAGCCTCCATCTCGTCCTTTAGGTTGGCTTTTCAATTCAGTCCGGCTCTAGCTAGATTGACTATTTGGTTCTGAATAGCCTCCCAAGAAATAAGATCAGAATTCTATCAGGCTCTCTCCTGTTGTGTATTCTAATTTACATACTTTTTACACCAACACTGTATGCACACATATTTTTGTTGCTTTATATGTCATACAGTTATACATAGTATCCCTTATCATAACTGCATGTACAATTACTAATATTTCGCTAACTATGTAACGAAAGGCAACATTATCTTCATTTTTTACTTTTCGTAAAGCAAAGAGCCTCTACTTGAAAACCTATAATAAAATAATTGAAATAAATTTATTGCAGAAATTAATTGCAAATAGTGTATTTGTTAATACAATGTTAAATTATGCTATTGCTTTATTACACACCCTTACAGGACTTGCAAATATGAACTTTAATATATTATTTGTTCCACATTTCTCTTTGGTCATTCTCAAATAGTTAAACACAATTTAAGAGATCAAAAGAGTTCGAAATGACGTAGGTACCTTAAATGGTAAAAATCGGGAATTATGTTTTCCCAGGGGACTCTCTAATTCAAAATACCTGGACGAATTGACTTTTTCATCTTATCATCCTTTACATAACTTTTGCAGTTATAAACCAAGGAGCCAGAGCCAGTCTCTGTCACTAAATGTGGAAATGAAGAGGGTTGTGAAAGAAAATCTTTTTGAGATGCCTTTCGCTATAAACGAATATTACAAGTCTGAATAATATATTTCTTTAGCATATAAGATAGCAAATATCCACTTTGTGTTGCACATATACCTTTATAGCTATATTTACAACGAGTATACCATAGAAAGGCGTACGAATAACAACAGATTCTTTAGAAGGGGATTTATCTGCTTGGTCGATGTGCAAGAACATCCTTCCTATTCCCATTCCATTATAAATACGCGTACTACATAGGTATTGTGTACACCAAAAAGTTGGATTCTGTTCCTTATGTGTTGTATTTTAATATGTTGCGTTGGCTTTTCTTCCTATTCTATTGGTTTTACACATATAATCTTGAAACACAGACTAGTTATAAATACTACAACCTGATGTACTCAATACTGGGCTATAAAACTACGGCAGTATGATTACATTGTTATGTAGTGGCCCTAAAGGGCATGGATTTGTATATTGTACAGGGAAAAGTCTTCCTAAGAGAGTCGCCAGTATTTTCTTGTCTTGATACGGAAAATATATATTTACATTGATGTGTGTCCACAGTACAAGCCAATATCCAAAAATGAGAATGTAATATTACGTGGATACGCAAGAAAATATATACACTCCTAGTTCATATCTAAGGATTTCCATTCGATTACTATTTAAGGTGAACTTATGTTACGAGATTTCCCTATTTCCTCGTATTTGTCTTTCTTTACTGTGTACATACGCAATCATTGTAAAGTTATCGTTTCTTCGAACTGCATTGGCAGGTACTTTATGAATGTACACATAGGAAGAATAATGATAATGGAACTTGCTTCGCCTACCTATCAGTACATATACTACATAAGAACATAAAACCAGCATAAGCAGCAGCTTGTGCAGCAACTATCTTTTAACACAATAAAAATTTTGCGCTATATTTATCTACAAGTATTATAGAAAAAATGCACAATATATATTGCGTAGATATGTTTCTTACACAATTTACGGCAAATTAAATTCATTTAGTTTATCATGAACTAGCGCTAAGTAGCATTTTACTTATATTACAACATATACTACTACAAATGATCAGTACTGTAATTAAGTGCTAACAAAAAAACAAGAAGCAGGTCCTAATTGGTTTGACTGTTAATGTTCCATGTCCCAATTTATAGTTATTAAAGAAAGACCTCCATTAAAGGAAAAACATTATTTGAACTTTTCACAGATGAGATTTGTTTTTAGACCTTTACCCTAGCTCGCTATCTGCATAGAGAGATCATTCTATTGCTACTGTTAGAACTACAGCTACATTCTCTGTACATATGTGGAAGCAGCCCTTCTTATTTGACATTGAATAGACAATAAAAACACAGATAGTGGAACAGAACACAAAAGTTGAACGGAAAGGTTTTGTGGATTGGACTCTCTTATTTGCAGTAACAATAGACAGCAGACCGATATTGGGATTCTTTTTTCAAAAGAAAACCAATGAACCAGTTTTGCTCTCTTCGCCTAGTTCGACTCCTACTTAACTACTGTGAAAGACTGCAATCTCCAAAACTTCGTAGTTCCTAGGCAAAGAAGTTTGTTAATGTATCTGTAGACCGTAGAGGTAAAATACACTAACATAAACTAAACTACTGCAGACCTAAAGCAAACTTTTCCGTCCTTCGACATCCGTTTATAGACACTTAGGGCAGGCGTTCGAAAAAAAGATGATCAAGTGGATTTTCCAGTTAGAACCCATGTCTAAAAGGTTAAGCTGCTACTGATAACAGCAGGTTTAAACATCTTCGTTTATTTACATTTATTCAGAAAGTGTAGTACGTACAGATATAGTGCGTCCTTCAGCTCCATGTAGTCAAAAGCATAAACAAATACTGGCATGAGCATACATACATATAGGAAATAAAAATCATTACTGTTTATACTGTGTAATGTAATTAAGAAATGAATTAAGACAAAAAGTGCCATCCTGCTCTTTGTATTTGCCATGGGTAATCGAAAACGTCCTTCTAATCCAATATTCTTGGATCGTTAATGTATTGTAAATATACGTTTCGAAGTTAAGTAGGAATGTGAAGGGGAACCTAAAAAACTAAGCAAAAAATCTCAAAAATAACTTGCAATTGTCAAATTATGAAGTTTTGTATTTTTGACACTGTTATATAAAACAAGGTAAAAATTAGCCCTCCCAAAAATCATTACGGGTTACGACTTTGCTAACTACAAATAGCACATCACAGTGTAAACACGAAGCAAACGTAAAATAAGTTACGAACTTCCTTCGCCCATTAAGTTAAAGAGTAAACCTAATAATTTCAATCATACTTATCGAGTTGACGTGTATTCACTTAAGTATACAGTATATGAACATTACTGCGTACACACTGTAGTTTTAGTCCTAATATACAGGCATAACTTACTATTTTGTCAACTTGCAATATTTCTTTACATTTTCATGATTTCTGATGTTTAGTGAAGGCAATTGTATATAGCAACACTATACTAATAATACAATATGCTACAAATATGTATTAGCAATGACTATTTAGCTATGGTTATATAGGTAGTGTCTATTCAAACTTATTTTATCAGTGCTTAGGCCCACGTCCGAAAACTCAAATCATGTTTGCTTTCAGTTAAGTGTAGTGCGTTGGCCAAACAAGTTGTCTTGTCTTGTCGGTGTCAGACTACAATAATACAAACTCCATTTAGAAAAATACGTTGGTAAGTTCACAATTTCCTTCTGTATACACATATGTGAGGCTCATTCTTAAAATGATTCTCACATATTGCGAATTTTTATTCAAAGCTCGATCCAGTTGTGGGAAATAATCGATATTGGCTAGTTTCCTTTATATCGTTTCATGTTTCATCACTCTTACGGGAATTCTTTGGAGAAGTAGTGCTTATACGCTGTGAATTCCGAAATAGTTTCCCGAACGACTCTATCTTTACAAACTACAGTTACATCCATATTGATGCAGAGCACATGAATTTACTACCTTTGACTTTTGAATTTACCCTTATTTTTCCAATTCTGCCATATAACCACGAAACATACTAGGTAAGCTCTATCAAGGTTTCTATTTTGTAAACTAAGTGTGTGCCATATCTAAAAAATTTAAGTAGACAATATTTACGCTGGTTGTTTGTTTGTTTATTCAAGTAAAGAGGGAGATCCTTATCTGGACACTTTGACAATCAAAATGCATAATGGAATTTGCATTATATATGAAGATGAAAGTTAGGCATACTGGATGGACTCTGGTCACCTAAAAAAGTAATGCAATTTCTGTAGACTTCAAGCGGACTTTGTTTGTTGTTATATCGTTAGCAGATATATGATAAGAGGTTATTGAATTTCGGTTGAGATTAGCTAGGTAATATTATTTTGTAGCACAATGCTTACTTATATGCAAAAAGATTCTCAAAGTTTAGAGAAACTATTGAAATCGCATGTACAATGTATGAAGTTATGCACACGCTTATGATTTTATCTATTATGGAGCAGGTCATAAGTTCAGAGGTTAGGTAATACTGGTATGCTATGTAGCAGGGTAAATAAAGTTTCGCAGAAGACACTTACTAGAATGTAATGTAGTCAATAAATAGAGGTACGAGCGGTCGGCAATGGGCATTAGGCTTACAAGAATGGATAAAACGCTTTTGTGCACATTCACATTCCCTCTAATAACAGGTGGGTGAATATAGAAGTTTCTATCTAAAATATTCACAAGAACTTTTTGTTCCCAAATTATCTATAGTCGTTGTAATTTATGGTTCCCCTCTGATATCTATAGGGAAACTTCGTGTCTAGGAGCTCCTAGCCTAGCTATATATTTATTTCTTGTGCATTCTCCGCTATACTTACTTGACTGCTACATAACATTAAGTAAGTGGAAGGAAGGGAGTGTAACTACTATAGTACACCTTTGTACATACGTACGTACATTATATTACATTCAAAGCTTACTATCTTGTGTATGTACAAGGCGGAAAGCGAAAACCGAATGGAGTGTTTATATAGTACAGATAGTATGTAGAAGAGCTGAAGATAGAGCATACTTTTTACAGTTCAGTGTACGTACCAAGATTCCCAAGTAGATCCGTGCTAAGCTTTATGTATATTATATACGTAGCTTTAAGTATATGTATAAGCAAAGCTATGTCAGGCTAGACAGACAAGAGAGATAAAAACAGGCAAACTCAGTTTGTATAGCTACTGTGTGTTTTAGTCCAAACTAGACAGTATTTTGTATAAAACATTCCGGTTCCTTACCGTTTAACTCTACTTATTCTTTTACATAAGTAATAGGGACATACACCGGCTCCATAGTCTTAACTTACGTTACGGTAGCTACTAGTTCAAAGAAAACGTAGCGTAACACGAAACGAGAGATACGGGAAGATTTTCACCAACTTTTCTCGCCAATATTCCGCTCTGTATGTACTTAAACTCTTAGAATTCTTATCTCTTGTAGGAGATTGGCTAGGTTGTAGCGGTAATCCTTTTCTTTTCTTTAATGGCAGATAGTGTGAGCTAAAACTTTTGGATATGAATCATGATGATTCCACTTCTTTAGAGACGACGTGTATTACGTCAAAATTACATGCGATGTTGTACATGCAACACAAAGGACAGGAGAACGTTTAATATATCATCCATCCGCCTTACGATCCATTTTAGTCTTCACGTGCGTACGTTGTACCCTTAATTTCAATTTTTTTCTACTACCTACTGTTTGCAAAACTTAAAAAATTCATGATACTCGTATATTCTCTGATTTATCTAATAATACGAGTCAGAGTTTGTACCTGGAATTTATACATGTAGATTTTATAAATGTTTATGTCAATTGTTTTAAGAACATCTTAAGGGTACGTACCTACTCATATTTCATATAATAATCTACTTCCAAATTCAATAGAATTAAATATTTTTAATAGTGGCTTTTAAATAGATCGGATTTCAATTTCTGTAGACTAGATTCACCATAGTTAATAATTTTGATTCTACAAATATCAGAATTTCAAGGCTTCCTGGTATAGTAGCGTACCCATAATAATAAGGACTATGTACGCTAGTTACAAATTTTCGCTTACATTTCAGTTAGTTTAGAATATATTTAGGTATGTACATAGTTATCATTATCAATACAAGGGCTTAATTACCTAATGGTTATGTAAAAAGTATAACATTTATTTGTAATTTCGAATCAATATATTATCTATTGTATATGTACAATATCCTTAGTATTATATTTCGTATTTAGCATTTAAACAGAATAGTATTAGTTTCACCCTTTCCAGTAAGTACTAAGTGCACCATGCTAATTATAAAGGTTGATATAAGCAAGGGATATCTGCTTTCTACTTTAGTGTCAAGTCTTTCCAGAATACAGACAATTCTTCGTAATCCATTGTATGCACACACATATACAGACCCATACAATAAATATGAATGGGTTTAGTTGCATGTATGTTGCTGAAATGGTAATTGAAGCACTGGAGATAGTAATCATCTCATCAGTAAATCCAGAGCATCGTTTTGCAACTGTGACTTAGCCTTAGTCCTGGGCTGCGTCAGTATAGGGCAAAGTCTTATGCATGCATAAAGCACACTAGCTATTTATCTACCAAGACCCCAAATTATATAAGTAACCATGTAAGGAATGTCATGTCACCTTTCCATCTTTCTCCACTTTTCCATAATTTGAATTCTTGAACGAAGAGTCATTTGATTTTATGTCAAATAAAAGCTGAGGAAGGGAAAGGGCTTCACCCACTGCAGGCAAGCATGTGGTGACAAATATGTAAGTAGAGAAACGGTAAGAGCTTCGGGTAGAAAAATGATTTTCCTTTTCCTGCATGACATAATATTTTTATAATGAATTCTGAAAACGTCACTCTGCAGACTAGCAGTGAATTATAAACTAGCACCTTAACCAGTACGCATGTAATTGTAATGTAGAATCATGCAGGAGTTGGTTTTCGTTGTCATACTGTCTAAATCATTTTTTATGCATTTACTTACCAAGCACCTTATGCCTTACCCTCCATATGGATATATTATTGCCTATGTACTAACGACAAGTATTACCTTAAAGTAAATCTTTATAATTCTTCATGTCATATCTGTATTGCATTGTACGTATTTATATTGTATGTATGCAATACTGTTAAATATTATATAGGAAAAGTTGTTCAAAGTGATTCTGTCTCTGCCAATGTAATACATTTGTAGGTAACTGGTTGGTAGTAGACAGTAGGTACCTCAAGTTTGTGACAAACTGTCACTCCATCATATTTCAATCGAATGAAAATGTAATAGTTATTATAATGAATCCACATTTGACAGAGTGTGTATATGTATGTACGAGTGTATGTAGTATTTATGTACATACTTTGTAAGTTCGTTTGATATTAAAATTGCCCACACCTCCCCAATTCCGTCAAAATCCAATGCTAGGCAAGGGAAGCAAACGAAACGAAACGAAGTCTGGTAATCGAGTGAAGTGGAAAATTTAATGTCTTCTTCTGCCTCTTTTCAATCAAATTATTATACTAACTATAGAAAAGCTGGTGAGTTGAGTTGAGTTTGTGTGGTTTGGCTTGGTTTGGATTGGATGGGCCCACCCGTTGTATAAATAGTTAACGGACTACATTATTAGTATTACAAAAAGGGAAACTAAAGCTAAGCTTTCTCTCTCTTTCCGACAGTTAAGTCAATTCAAGTCAAACCAAACCAAGCCAAGCCAGGCCATACAAGCAGTGAGTAGTGAGTAGAGTACAATAGAAAATCGAAGCAATTCCTAGTACCGCAAAAGACTCGACGCGGCTGAGCTGGTTGTAGATATTGTAATGTTATAAGTTAAGTGAACTATTCCCTCTTCGATACTCTTCTGTGTGTTTTCATTCCTTTCCTCACCAGGGAGAACTTTAGTGGTCTGAATTCTATTATGTGATGTCTTGGCTTTGGCTTCCCCGTGTTACATTACTTTTATGCTACTGTACTTCACGTTATCATACGTATACGTATGTACACATCGTTATATAGTTATTCGGCCAGGTGAAACTACTCTCTCGTTTATTCTAGACTTGGCCTGCCTTAGTTTGGCTTGGCTTTAGTTGATTGTAAAGCAAACGAAGCTCAGGAAATAGAACGAGGTAGCAAATGGCAAATGTATATATATACTTACATTACATTACCGTAGTCTAGTCAGTGAGTGTGTGTGTTTGTGAAAAGAGCTTTCCCTTTGACATTCCATGCCATTGTGTGATGTAAGGTGTAGAGTTCTAGAGTTGCTATACTGTGTAGTGTACCTATACAGTACAGACACATAGTTCAATTCGAATCCTTAACATTAGTATAAGCAATTCCCATTCTACATATAATAGCCATTTTTTGGTAAGGTTACATCTATTCTGTACCCCGTAATAGTATAAATGTTAGCTGAACGCACAAAACGTAAGCTATGCATTCTAATTTGAAAGTTTGCCCTTGCCTTGACTAAAGCTGCCGCAGATGCTGTCAGCTTTCTCCATTGAATCTGTACCGACTTTCTCCTGGATTCACAAATTCCATTGGAACTCAATCGAATTCTATCCAACTCACGTTTTTCTACTTATATATACATATATACACTTCCTTAATGCTTGGTTATTGTATTACATGATATAACCATGTATATTTAGGGAGATCTACATAGTATATGATAAAGGTATGGTGCTATGTATTAAGGAAGCGGTGAATTGAATATACTTACTATATGTGTAATGTGTGTATTTGTACGATGCATGCATAGTGAGTTGAGTGCTACTAAAATAGTCTCACATGACTCAGGCGCGTCTAGGCACACATTTGGCGTTGCACTCCACGCCAGGCTACAGCAGCTAAGAAAAGCAAACTGAGAGTTAGACAACCGTGGAATTCGACATTTCTCAGACAGAAAGACAGACAGAAAGTACAAAGTAATTTTCCAACACATACATACATAGTAAATAGGTATAGCAGCTATTTAAACATAAAATTGTTATTGTGTCATATATAAATACAAGTAGCAGGTAGGTAGAACGTAAGTAATAGCTCCATGAGATTCATCTATGCTCATACCTACATATAAGTAAATAGGTAGTATATCCCTGGATGTATGTATTATAGATTACTTTTAAAGGTAAATCTAAAAATACTGGTAAAATAGATTCGTTTACGTTTCCCTTCGGATAGAAGTGAATGTGAAAGCCTGTTGATGATCAAGATTTATCGGATTATCGATTGTGTACGTAGGTATTCTATGGCTCACTAGATATTCTTACGTCTACGTCTCTTATCCTCCTCGCATACCTTTAGGTTACATTACATTAGGCCAAATGGAAAGAGAAACTACAGTCTAGTAACATGTATTGTATTCTATACGCTACGTAATATGTAACACTACCTACTCTTATTTATGTTTTACATACACATTTAACAATACTCTACCTATACTACTACTTTGTACCTACTGTATACAATATTCTCCCTTTTATCCACCTTAAGTTTGCAATAAAGTATGGTTTGTTGCATTTTATCTATACATACGTTGCATATAACATGTAATATTAGTAAGGAAAGTTCTGAGCTTTAGCTATCGATAAAAGATTGCGTTGTTTAGTGCCTTTGCCTTAGCATTGCTGTAGCCAGTAGGTATTTTACAATATAAAAGTACATTACTACAAGTATATCCATTAGCGTACTGTATGTATATTTGGCTGTAAACACACAAATACTTGTATATTGTGTACGTAGTAAGAATGTAGCTATTTTAGGTCCGCTTAGAAACTTGATTGACTGAGCTATCTTGTAATCTAATGCATAACATACGGTTGTTAAAGGAAGTAAGAGTAAAAGGCAGCCCTGATAGAACTTGCAACTTGCTTGGCGGAGAAAGAAAGGAAGAGCAGTACAACTACAAACTATGCATGTAGAAATATTTCTTCCGTGAACCTATTGGGTATCAGGAAAATATCGTACACAGGAAGAAAGCGGACAGGGAAGGAATCGTACAAAGGAAAATTGCATACATATAGCTTTGCCTTTACTCTTCTAAGAACACTGCAATCTGCCTTATTGTGTGTGCCTTAGTTTGACTTTTTTGAAGTGTATATTTTAGATTTCGAAAACTTTAAAGGCAAAATTTCAAAAACTTATTTTGTGGGCAAATATAAAAATGTACTCCAGCTATTTTGAAGCCCCCACTTTAGAGATGCCAAAAGGGATTTTGATATTTTTGAATTCAAAA
>JAQFYC010001040.1:0-40936 GCA_034694165.1 Tomocerus mixtus | reverse complement strand
CGGACGGACGGACGCACGGACGGACAGACATTGCGATTACATAAGCCAGCCTCGCACACTCGGGCGGGCTAAAAATGCAAACTGAATTAAGGTAATACATGTAACTTCTACGATATGGTATTATCGCAGTTAATTATGATTTAAAATTCGTTTATGTAATGATATCCATCAGAAAAAAATATGACTAATAGGATTCAGGCTATTATTAATTAATTGTAGAGTACATGTATATGAAATTGGATAATTAGCTCTGCAAATTGCCTCTGCCTATTCCACTGGCTTCCTACCTTTCATATAATTTTCTAAAGCAAGTGTGTTCATAATAAATAATGCAGACAGGCGTTTAAAACATTTATCTTTGCAAAATAGGTCTTTCTGTGTCGGCACACATGCATAGCTGCTTATAATTATATGGTAGTAACTGTTGTACTATATAAATAGAAACAAGCGAATAGGTCTTTAAATTAATGCAAAGATCTACTCACTAATCAATAACCAATTAGTACACTAATAATAAGCACTGATAATGTGCTTAGGTAAATATTTTTGGACGTCGTAACCAATGCTATGGTCTCACAATACACTATTTTCTTCTTGTTCACTTTGCTTCATGCCATAATTTCGATTTTCTTGGAAAAGTTAGTCTCCAAAACATAAATCGTTTGTAAGAAAATGCAATACTTAAAATATAGGTAAGGATTAATGCGACTTAAATATTATGTTGAACCCTTCATGAATAAATGACAATTCAATACTACTGCATAGCGCTAATCCATATTTTTCATTTAGTAATGTTGTACTGGCTTTTGATTTGTTTTATAAATTTTCATTATACTCATTACATTACAAAACATTAGTTATAGGCATAGGTAGGTAATTTAAAATTGAATTTCTAAGGCTGAGACATCTTCACATTATTCTATACTACTATTACTACGCCATAATGTATATTATTAATATTACAATGCCCAGGGACAAGGTTTACAGGGCCAGGTTTTAAATTTTACTTCATTAGAGAATGCTTCACACCTTCGTGCTTAAAGCTTCGTGGATTTCTTTTCCAATTTATTTCTATTCGGGTCCACCTTTTTGAGAAAATTGTCGTGAGCATTTAGAGCATTTGTAGGTATTTTAGCGGCATATTATATGACCTCGTAAATAGGTTGAACATTGGTAAGGCCTTTGGTTTGTGTGAAGACGAAAATGCATGTTGAGGCTTTGTTACAAAGAGAATCAATGTTGGCAAACAGAGCACTTATATGGCTTTTGGCTTTTCTTTCGTGTGAACTCGTAAACTTCTTTCTTGTTTATTTGAACGTGTTTGGTAGAGTTGGAGTTTCTTTTCCCTTGCACCTGGATACAGTCTTCTGAAATTCAAGGTTAGATAAATTAATTGGGCAACTAATAAATTACTAAGAGTTAGACAAACAAATTCCAATGCAGTACATATTTAATTAATTGAAGAAATAGTTTAATAAAGATATATTATTATGTCGAAGGTATGATATGACAAGGTCAGCTAATTAATTTAGTTTCCACAGACTGACAGACTCTGACAGTCAGCAGCACAATTGGTAAATAATTCTCCTGCTCTTGCATATATAGTTAATATTTTTTAGAGATTAGAATTGCTACTCATTATATCTATTTTAGTAGCGGCGGTTACCTGCTACCTTATAGCAGTTATAATTAAGATGAAATACAATACAAATAATGAAAGATAAAACTTTAAATAGAATATTGTTTGTAATCCGACAGTTTTTAGCGAATTTACTTACTTTCTTAAATTGTAGTCAATTTTAGTTCTCTTATTACTGGAAACTTTATTGCTTTCTTGAATTAGCCCTTTTGTTTTGCAGATATTAGAAGATCCAGGTTTCTGAGTTTCATCTGATACAGCTCTCCCTTGACTATCCTCTAATGTTTCATACACCATTACTTCGTTTTGACCGTTTACTTCCAAAGTGTTGCTGATTTCAGTGCTTACAGCTGTATTAATATTGTTTACAATTTCATCATTTTCATGAAGCGGCAATGGAATAGGAACGGAGTGAGGAGCTCTGCTATTGGTTTCATAAAGAACCTTCGGAATAAGATTTTCTGTGAAATCCTTATGATTTATAATCGTAAACCCAAATTCACCGTCAAACGTTATTTCAATATCCTCAGAAATTGCATCATGTAAATAATTGTCATGCAATTGTGGTTGTGCACTTGTTTCCGGTTTGCTGATATTATGATCATTTAAAAACAAAATTGCATTTTCAACAATATTGCCCTCATTTTTACAGATGGAATTCAACGAAGGGTCAATTATGCACTCTTTTGCCACTGCTTGAGAGTTGCAAAGAGTTGATCTTAATCCTGATGTCTGTACCGTAATATTTTGTTCTGAGGCTTCAGCCTTTAATAATTCTGTTTCTGATGTATTCCCTGAAGAATTTGGCTCTGGAGCTGTATTATTTTGAAATGGAGACTTTGATGAGATATTATCAACTACGGATGGGGATTCCGGATCTGAAATAGCGGTTGTATCGTCTGTATGCGTATCTCCGGAATCGGGGCACGTTTCTTTAGCTTTCCCTTTTGTATTACAAATATTGGAAGGTCCAGGTCTTGAAGATTCATTTGATAGAATAACTTTGTGTTGATTATCCTCTGTTTCACATTGTATGGCAACTTCGTTGTAATTCCGCAAATTAGTAGTGTTGACTGCCTCAGTATTTATGGTTGTATTTGAATCAAAATTTTTGTTTATATTAGTTATTGTTTCAGAATTTTCATCAGACTCGATTATTGGATTAGATACAGACTGAGATCTTCTTGTTTTATTGGAGATTTCCAAAATGGGAGGCTCAATCAGATTCTCATAATTTACAAGTGTAAAACCGAATTTCCCCGTAAATGTTACTTCACTTGTTCTAGGTGAGGCGCGTCTTCGTTTATCCTTTTCTTGACTGCTAAAAATGATGTCACTGTTCTCTACTATCTCGGTTCCAGCTTGATCTGTATAAAGAGCCGCCACACTGCCAACAGATACCCGCTTTTTGGGTCCCGTTGGTGTTCCGCCTAAATCCGGAGTGTTCTCATGCATTCCAACATCAACTTGTGGTGTACATTCTTCTGCTGCTATGGGTTGCCCGCCTGGTTCATTGGGAACCGAAACAGAATAGCAATCTCTATTTTCGGATATCGAAGTATTCTGCAGAATAAATTCTTCATAATTTTCAATCATTCGGCGATCAAAGTCATTACAAGCTTCCCGTATCTCAAATAGTCGGCGAGTGCATTCCGGGCAAAATAATTCTGTCCCATCCGTAGGATTTTTGGTCGCACGCGCAAAGGTAGCCTGTAGAATATTTACCATTTCTGTAGTCTCACGGTACGGTACCACTGTATCTCGGAATATTTAGTAGGGACCCCCAAATGTTTTATAAGATATGTATCAGTCGTGACCTTTGGGTCACTTTGGGATGGGTTAGGCCCCGAGAGGGATGGAAAATGTGATTTTGGCCGATTTTCATTGCCAATTATTATAGGACCGACAAAGTATACAACGTACAACAGTATAAGGGTGTGTGACAAAATACGGCCTTTTGTTGAGACATAACCTAACCTAATTTGAAACAAACTAGAATTACCTATTTTAGGGAGTAGGACCGGGCCTGAATACCTACTCTAAATATAGTATAGATTTCAGTAAACTACTACGCAGGAATAATTGCGCATTTGTAAATATCCCTTTGGCTGCATTTGGGGGCCTACGGGGCATCCTGACACTATACTTAATACATGTGTGTGAACTTGGACAACAAAAATGTTAAAGTATGTATAATTTTTTAACATTTATTTTTCACTTTTCGAGTATATATCTCATTACTCTACGCAAAAATCAGAATTTTTATACGTTTTATGCATTTAGCTATTAGATACGACGTTTTAAAAATTTGAGACGTAAAAGAGTAGGCATTTCATTTCGTAAAGGCACCCACCTGTTATCATGACGTCACAAATTAGGAACTACCTACCAGCGCAGTGACGCATTAATGCTCCCTATAATGTCTAATGTTCCAGTCGTTTCAAAATAAAAGGCTGGGTTTTTTTTTCGACAAAAAGTCTGCTTCCACCTCCTAGGTCTCAATTTAAAAGTTTTACGGCATTCCGTATTAATTATGGTGACAAATACTAATCTACTAAACTTCTCATAGAGTTAGGTAGCAGACAATATTCTGGTTGGTTGTGTTGCTATAGGGAGCTGCGATGGCAGTTAGTCCGATCCGAATCCGAACCGAGAGCCCAATCACACAAACAGAAAGGCAACGCAACAATAACAACAACCAAACAAGAAAATTAGCTCCAGCCCAGTCACCACTCGAACTCACCAGTAGTGAATTGTCTTTTGTCCCTGTTGCATGCATCACCTCCAGCTGATTGAGTTCTAATTTTCAATTTTCAATCTTCTCAAACTCAATTTGTCAATTTTTGATTTTAAAAATAAATTTTTAAGTTTTCTATTAAATACAATTTTGAAAACAGCATAGACAAGAATGGAGATGGAAGGCCTGTTCAAGCAGGAAGAGTCCCTAGGATTGGGTCGGGTTATGGTGTCCCTCAGAGAATTTCAAAGGGGTGAAGTCGTCTGGGAAGAAACATCTCTGCTCATAGGTCCTTCTGCTGAAGCGACCAAGAAAATGCCATACACATGTGTTGGATGTTGTAAAAATATCTCTGAAGAACTCAGATGTCCGAACTGTAAACTCCCCTGCTGCTCTGACAAATGCTCTTCGGTACAATTAATTAATGATTCATTATTACTCACTATAAATGATAAAATACCAGTTGTTACGTTAAATAACCCGTTATGTCGAAGATTTAATCAAATTCTGAATTCATTTACCAGAAATTAATGCATTTTATTCAAATTAAGCATATATATTTGTCATGATCCTAGTATATGAATTGTATTGACAAGTAACTAGTATTTGACAGTTGACACCAAAACTAAAGATGAGTGACAAGGGCTATAATGCTGCCATATTTTGTCAGATTTTAAAAGAATTTTTGAAACTAGAAAAGCAATAACTCCAGAGGACGGCTATCATTTCTATAATTAATTCAGGTTAAATAATATCTCTGGCTGAGTATTAATGGCATAAATATCTGATTTTTTTGATTGCAGAACAAGGATCACATTCGGTTCGAATGTAGCGTATACAAACAAAGAAAAATCCCTTTTTCTGCAGAATATTTTCGGGATACTGTTTTGCTGAGGGCATTAATGTATAAACGTATTGAACCAGCGAAATACGAGGCAATTCTACAATTGTCTGATGATTTTACAAACATGTCCCCCAAGGCTTTGGGAAATCGAAATCACGACGCAAGGCAACTGTGGCTATTCGCAACTGTGGAATGTGGCCTGGATGTCACCTATGCAGAAGTAATGCGCATAGTTTCCATCTTCTGCATAAACAACTTCGAAATCGACCAGGATGGGTAAGTTGATATAGATATTAAATATTAGTTTCTGTGAAAATAATTTGTTTTGACACCCAAAACAATCTAAATAAAATAATCTGTATCTTTTTTATTTAAAAGCTACAATGGCAATGGCCTGTTCGGTACAAGCTCTATTTTCCCTCATAATTGCGCACCGAATATGCAGTTTTCGTTTTTCCACTGTGTGGCAGAAAATGGCGAAGTGGACTGGAGTATCCGATTTCGTGCCAGAAGAAATATTGCAAAAGGAGAAATGTTGTCAATCGCATACGCTCCTGATGACCTGCAGAAGGGGACTGCTCTGCGTCAGTCGGGGATACGGGAATCCATGGGATTCACCTGCAAATGTAACCGTTGTTTGGATAAGACTGAAGGCGGCACCTTTTTCTCGGCTGTCGTCTGCTCCGCCTGCGAGGAGGGGAATCTCTTGCCAATAAATCCAACCAATATAGCTGGAACCATTTGGAAATGTGATATCTGCAGCGAAATGCAGGACCACATTACAATTAAAATGAAGATTGTCGGTCTGCAAAGTGATCCCCATTTATTGTCGGCAATCGAAAAAGGAGACAAGTCTACGGTGCAGAAGGCGGATGACTTCATCGCTTCTGGAATTGGATTACTTCATCATAATCACTACTTAAACTATCTGTGTGCAATCCATTGGCTGAGATTTGGAGAATTTGTTCCTGTTTTGCTAACTCCTGCTCGAGATGATTTGCTGAAGAAAATCGTGGCCAGGGCACGTCATTTCATTCCGATCGCTTATGAAATTGAGCAACCGTTTAAAATCAGTAAGACTAAATATGTTCAAGTTTCTTTGAGAAGTTTCAAATTATTATTAGTAAAATATACTTTAGTATGAGAAAATGAAGCAGGACCATAATTTTCTATTTTAGTTAAACGATTTAAAAGATAATTTAAAATTATCTAACATCCGTATGATCTTTCATTTTTGCTACAGTTGATGTCCTTTGCAGCCTGACCCGTGTTTTTGCAGCTTACTATTTTGACTCGTCGGATATGATTAGCATTTCTATGGAGGCACCACTCCAAGATCGAGTCACAGCTGCAAAGCAAATTGTCTTTCTCTTGAACGAAGCTTCGACTTGGATGAAAATTTCTGCTTGCAATTGCAAGATTTGCGATGATAGGAGGAACTACATTAAGGAAATGTTGCCGTTGTGGACTGCTCGATTTAAAGAGCTTCAAGAAGAAGATCAGCCAGCAGGAAGTTCAAGTTCAGCCGTAAGTTGAAACACCTGAGTTATGTCAAACCCCCTTCTAACTCTTCATCTAACGATTTCAAATATCTTTTAAAACTGGAGTGTCTAATCTGTGATACCTATTAAGTAAGTGTTTATGAAAAATGTTCGTTTTAACAAATAAAAATCAGTAGTGACGAATTGGTTCGTACTTATTGTTTAAAATGTCTTTTTTCTTTTTACATTGTACCTTATGTCGTTTAAGTATTGAATAATTTGTAATAATTGATTTACTTAGTAGACTATAATTTATCTTTAATGCATTTTTACTTATCTCTGCAATTTCCAACAAGTTGCGGTGTTCTTTTAATAAATTAGTACATCGACAAAATATTTAGTTCCTCATATAAAATGTGACAGAAGACTACTGGCTTCCTGCGTTCCTACTTATTGATTGACGAAGATCAATCTATGCGAATACGTGGTCTGGGCGTCTGTCCGTCCGTAAACGCGATAACTTTTGAACGAACTAACTGAAATAAGATAAACCGTTCAAACTCGGTATACGCCCTTTGGGGGACAAGAGGACGGCACTCTATGAAAATGGGGTAATCTTAATTTTTTTCAATACTCATACTATATCTAAAGCACTTGTCAATTGTTCAATCTTGCCAACATATTAGTTAGATAGCCAGATAGCTCACCCTATATTATTAGAAACTGGAAAAACTTGAGAATGCTTCACTTCATGCTAATGCAATGCACTCACACTGCAAGAGTCATTCAATGTTCTGTCTAATAATACATGAAAACATTTATTTGCATTTCTAAAGTCCACTACCTATATATAAGATTCTAGAATAAGATAAAACACAAAAGAAACTCTTTTTGTGTCGACTCCATTTCCATGCATATCAATAATGATGAATAGATACAATACAATGTTACGTGATGAGGGTGCGTCATCTCATCATCCTCCATACACAATTCTTCTGTATGCTAGCAACATAAGAAGCCTTCTATTTTAGGAACTGAACTACAAAAAAAGGTTTTTTGCGACAAAAATACTTATAATGTATGCCGTAAAGATGTTAATAGTGACCAATCTACTGTGTATAGTGTATAGGTATATATTTATTATGCAGAACAAAAACTTAAGTATAATTACAACTACAACCTTATAAATAGATATTTGTAGTATGTAGGTATAGGGCATTTGTTTTGCAATTTGTTTTACTATACGACAAACATGTAGTGCAGGTTGCTGTAGCATGTAAGTCTATGTGTGATAATAGTTAACAGTGATAGATAATAATAATTTTATATAACTACTAATTAAATCTACAAATAAATAATTTAAATGAAACTAATACGAAATGCAAATACTGATCAATCAACGGATGTATCTAATTTGCATATATTTTGGTATGAGATGAGAGAGAAGGTCAATTTTTTATTTTATTGTAATCAGGGGGAAGTTATACTTAGGTACTATGTTTTTAAATACGCACATTGTTGTTGACACATGTCCATCATGATTCCAGGTTTACTTTCCGAGAGAACAATTTACGTTGCACGATTTACACTGAACCTCTTAGGGTTTGCCAGTCATAGGTACTTCATTATTAAATTGTGCTTTAGATTTGTTTGTAATGTGTAAGTATTCTCCATACATACTCATACTACTAAAGGTAATAGTAATAGGCGAAGGTAAATTTTTGCCAGCTTGATACTGACCATGAACTTCTTCCTATAGTAAATATAAAACATACCTGGATTACTGCAATGTTAAATGTAATGTGTGTTTGTACATTGCACACGATGCTAGAGACCTGTCTGTATAGTTGGACTTGGACCTGGAGCCCAGGAGCTGGGAGTTGGGATCCCCATAAGTTTTCTAAAGCCATCACATCTCATTGTGCATTTAGTCTCAAGTTCAAAAGATTTGAGTAGCAGCTATACTACATAACGTTTACTTTAATTTTACCATTGGTATTGGTACTATGGGACTTGTGAGCAGAAAATTTAGTTTACTTTTCTCCTTTTTAGGAGAATACATTGCACTAAATTATAAAAAATGTATATTTATCCCATTATTAGTTACGGCAATACTGGGCTACGGGATTACTTATTATAATTATGTGGAAGATATGCAATATCTTTATACGGTGTCCGGAGGGGAAAATAAATTATCAAAACAAGTATTTCAAAAATATTTTCCTCAAAATCCTGAAGCGTTTGACGCTTCTCGCGAATTACAACTGGACCGATTCTTAAAGTAAGTGGAAATTAACATTCATTTTTTCCAAACTAGACTAAAATATGCACATTATGCAAATGAATTCATATTTTACAGGACAAACTTGTAGTACTCAAATTACAAAGAATGCCAACCTTAATTTGAACTACGAATTATTTTAATTAGTTTTTCATATGCATGATATGCATGCATTCAATGTGCATTAATTTTATCCTTCAATTCTAATATTAGCACGTTGTCAAAATAAAATATGTAATTTAGCAAAACTTAATCAGATATATTATAGGCTGGTTAAATTTAAATATAGGTAAAAATATGCTATTAATATTCCTTTCCATTGAAGAAACGAAATGGGGCAAAAGCTGGCTCTACAAAAAATTGTAATACCGTTTAGTAAAAGAATGAGAATAATTGATATATTTAGTAAAAACTTACTCCAGCTTTTCACAATGTGGTCGAAATTTTATTGGCAATAACTAATGCCTTGCAAATAGTTTATGATTGGAAAATGAGGTAGAAAGATCATTTAAATGCATTTCCCCAGGCTAGCAACAAAAATTAACACAGTTGGTACTGTTTCTGTGGCAAATATTAATGAAAATGAAGAAAGCGACATTATAAACTATTTTGAATAGGGACTTATTTATTTGTTATGATGTTATATTTAAGTACAGATATTCGATTTAATAGCACAATTTGATTTTATTTAAGTGTGCCATAAAACTTTACCTGCACAACACTATGTACTATAATGTACAAGAGAAACACAAGTTATTATCATGACCATCTGTATTACCTATATTCGTTGTGACTATGGCCTACATAAATATAATAGGCAGGTGCTTAGAATAATGGCGTTATATTGAGATTTGAGTTTCACTTTATATTGCAGTAACCATAATATATGGGATTGCATTCACACGATAAATATTTATGAATTATTTTAACTATAGGTCATAAACGACTGAATATTATATCTCTTATTGCTATTATTTACCGATATCATTTCCCTGTTTTCAAACTGTATCCTAAATGTGAAAATGCACAACTGGATAGCGATTAAAAGAGTATTTAAATATATTCATATGTATAGCTACTGATGCTGATAAATACAAGATTTTTGCCAAGTTTTGGCATAATTAATATGCATTGTGTTTAAAGAACTTGTAGCATTTTATTGGAATTTTAGATTAATTGTGATGACTAAAGATGAGAGTTCCATTTTGAAAACTGAAGTCTGGGATGAGTTATTGGAATTGCAGGAGATTGTCATGGGATTGGAAATTGAGAATAAGAATTTCAGTGCACTATGTGCGCAATGGCTAAACGAGTGTCAAGATCTAAATACATTCTTGGATATGAAATCGATCATTCCGGAAATAGAAAACGGCTCCTTACGTCTCAGCTACCCGATTATGTATAATCCGAAGACTTACAATGCACATCCTTTAGCCGTGTTCATGGGCGGGTTTGATTTGACAGACGACTCCCGCACGGTCAAAAGTGTTAAAGCAGTTCAGTTAAATTATCTTCTGAAGGTCACAAACGAGGAAGAGGATCAGAGGTAACCGTTGCATGCATTTTTCTTAATAATTTTTAATTTTATTTATTTACTTTATTTTTTTAAACATTGATAATCATTGTCGGTCCTTTGGGTCCTTCGGGATTTTCAATAGAAAAGTTTTGGTCGGTTGCAACACCGAGCAAGAAAACAAAGTATACAATGGCCTTTTTGTCGAAACGTAACCTAACCTAATTATTTTGAAACAAACTAGAATATTTTCAAGTTTTTTCCCACGGGGTTGCAACCGACCAAAAGTTTTCCAAGTTGTTGAAAATCCCAAAGGACCGACTCGAACCCAATCATTGATGTTGTAGATTCCATTGGAATGATTATTTCACGCTTATTTTAGAGGGAGAGAATGGGAAAGGACGATTGCTCAAGTTCTGGAGAAGGCAGATTCCAAATGGGAACACATAAAAGTCTACCGACTGACCTTGTTCAGTTATACTGACGAAATGGTCCAGAATGTCTACTCCGCCTTGCCTGCCACGGTCATTGTTTCTGTGGCATGTGGAGCCTTCGTCATAATTTCTTCAATGATGAAGGACTGGGTGAAATCGAAACCTATTTTAGGCTCTTTTGCAGTCACTTCTGCGATATTGGCTACAATCAGTGCGTTTGGACTCCTCAGCTATTTTGGGGTACCTTTGATTGTCATAACCATTGCCGTTCCATTCCTTTTGATGGGTGAGAAACATAATTCCTTACAATATTGATGGACAAAAAGAATACATGCTTTTCGCAATAATAATGCATACTTTACTTATTTTATATGTAATAGACAATTTCTATAATTTAAATATGTTTTTGGAAAATTTACTATTAAGATTAAAGTTGACATGGATAATCTTAGAATATATCTTGCTGATTTATTATTTTTCTCCAGGAATTGGCATGGACGACAGTTTTGTTATGCTTGCTGCATGGCGTCGAACCAATCCTTTGGACCCAGTTCCAAAACGTCTTTCTGAAGCCTATTCGGAAGCTGCCGTTAGCATTACAATTACATCTCTGACTGATATGCTTTCCTTTTATGTTGGATGGTAAGTCAAATAATAATTATTATAACTACATAACTAACATATTACAAGTATATTGTAATACATATTAAGTAAATAAGTACCTAATTAATAATTTTAAATTAATACCTATTAATTACTCACTTTTAGCATAAGTCCTATTCCCTGCGTACAATTTTTTTGTGCCTATGCTGGAACTGGAGTTTTACTTATATACTTTTATCAAGTATTTTTCTTCGGAGGGCTAATGAGCTATTTTGGATACCTCGAAGCTGAAAACAGACACTCGGTATTTTTGTGGAGGAAGGCTATTCCTAAATCTAAATCTGGTAATTATTATCATGTTCATAAAATGCTTTACACCTGCAATGTGTTATTGATATTTGTAATATTTTAGTAAGTAGAATTTGTTAAAAGCAGCATTTTACTTTTTTGAAACACTTAGCCGATCTTGGTTTTTGGAAAAGGACTTTTTTGACTGGAGGGTATGACGAATCCGATCCTAAAAATCCGCTGAACAATTCTGAAAATTCGGTTATGGCATTCTTTCGGGATCGGTACTCTACTTTCATTTGCAAGACTCCTGTTAAAATATTTTTTATGCTCGTATTTCTCTGCTATGTTTGTATCTCCTGTTGGGGTCTTACAAAAATTAAAGAAGGTTTACAAATGGAGCGTCTCGTTCGTTACGACTGTGAAATGGCAAAGTTTATTGAAAAGGATGATCAATATTTTAAACGCTACCCTTATAGGGTTCAGGTAAATAATATAATATAATATAACTATATATAATATAAAAAGTAATTTTGGGAAATCTGTATTTAATTTAAATAAATTATTTAAACTTTAATTTAGTGTAAAATTATTTAATTAAAAAAGAAATCATTTTTCCAGGTAATTGTTGCTACTCCTTTGGACTATTCCTCTAATTCAACGCAGTCGAGGATAAACGAAATGATGGATGAAATCTACGGGCTGAAGTACATGACATCTGAGTTTAGTGACAACTGGCTACGAGGCTACACCCGTTATATTGAAAATTACAGAGAACTTTACGACGATGTTAACATAACAACTGAAGAAGAATTTAATGCATTTTACCTTGAGAAATATATAAGTGATCGGATGCCGACATCTTTAGATGTAAAGTTTAATGAAGATAATTCAACCATATTAGCCACAAGATACATCGTGCAAACTCAGAATTTGTGGACAAACGAAGACTCAAAATTAATGCTACTTGAATTGAGGGATGTAGTTAATCGCTATCAAGATCTAAATGCCACAGTGTTTAACAACATACTTGATTTCGTTGACCAATTCATTGTAATACGGGAACTGACTGTTAAGCTGGTCATTATCGCTGCCATTGTTGTTATTTTCACGACTATCATCTTCATCCCTAATATCCCTACAACTCTTGCCGTATTATTTTCCATAGTTTTAATTGAATTGGGAGTTTTGGGATTTATGGGCCATTGGAATATAAACTTGGACTTGATATCCATCATTGCATTAATTGCTTGCATAGGATTTAGTGTAGATTTTTCTGCACATATTTCATATGCGTATATTTCATGTGAAGCAGAAACTTCTGCGGAAAGAATAAGGGAGGCGATGTACTCCTTAGGTCTCCCAATTCTCCAGTCAGGGATTTCAACTGTTATTGGTGTCCTTGCATTATTTTATGTCCCTGTGTACTCTTACCACGTATTTGTCAAAATTATCATTCTTGTCATTGTATTTGCAATTTTTCATGGGCTTGTCGTCCTTCCTATTTTATTTTCGTTATTTAAACCAGAAAGACATACTTCAATCCCTTGCTCCTCAAAACGGAAAAGTTATTCTTTAAAAAAATAATATTAGAAATCTCTAACCAATTTCCTGATGGTTAATATGTACATTGTAATTATAATTGGTTTTATTTTACTTGCCATAAGATACATTTTGCATTTAGTTTACAAACAAAATCAGCAATACCAACCATGTTGGCCTGTTGCTCTTCCTTCTTCGAAACAACTAGCTACAAAAAATATAAAACGTATATACTAATAATTTACAATCACTGATTCTGTTTATAAATACTTATTTGTATTTATTTATAGAGTGCAGATTTTGTTCAAATTTTTCACACCCAGAATGTCAAATATATAATTTTCTTCAGATTGAAATTGCTATTCCTTCCACCAGAAGTACCTGTCGCATAAACTTGAAAAGGGAAGGGTTGTCTTTGTGTCATTATTATGAGAAGGTACTCTAACGGAGACGAAGGAATACAAACACGGAATTTTTGAGTAGGGATAAATAGATACTAAGTCCTGGGTACTTAGCCCCTTTGCTTTGTGTAATGTTTACCAATAGATCATGCTCCAAAGGTATTCTATAACGTAAAATTACCATATAGATGGCTAAAGGTGAACATATTATGTAATAGTGGTCAACAATTTATTGTTCGTCGACGAAGTGTGCTCTGGATAAATGATACATTCAAAACCTATGTATTGCAAAAATTCTTGAGTGCTTGGGATGTTTTGATACCTTCAGTTTTTATAGATTATATAAATACTAAATACCCACTTTTATTAATGCATTTCTATTCCTAATTAAAAAAGGGCCAAATTAGCTTAATAATATTTTTGTCTCTTCTGACAATAAGTGTGGATGTTTTTCTGACCTAAATTTCTCTTTGATGTTCCTGTAATTAAAATTACAAATGTGAAAGTTATTTTATAGGTGTATAAGTTATAAATATATAATAATTGAATGCATCAGGCAATTTAGTTTTTAGTTTTATGAGAGACATCGGGCTATCAATAAGTATAAACCAAAACTACTACATAGAGAAAGTTGGACCGTATTCTCTAAAAAACGGTATTTACATTCGTTTTTTTGCCTTGGAAATAGGAATTAATTAAATAGATCATTTTTATCTTCTGGATAGCATATTATTGTTCTCGTAATTTATAAGGATGGTAAAAATTTGTAATAATAATGATTGTTTAATTTCCTAATCTTCATTTATATACGTCGAAATTGAAGTAAATTCAAGATATCTCCTCAACATTATGAAATTTCTGTTATTGCTTGTACTCACATTGACACTAATTGAGAAATGTAAGTTTGGCCTTTAAAGAAATCCATTTTAATCCAGTAACTACATATAACATACTATATATTACCACTTTAGTAAATATTTTAAATACCTAATTTGCAGTATCCGTTTTAGCTACTTTTCCCTTTCGGTTGTCAAGCATAGATTTCTGTAAAATGAAGTGGAAGCAGTGCATGGGTAATTAATAATTAATAAAACATATTTCTGATAATTGCACACTAAATGTATGCTTACTAAATTACTAGGCACTAATAATTCTAAATAATTAGTATCTATTTTTTGTTTTTATTAGAAAAACCCTTAACTGTAGTTACAAAGGTGAAGAAAACAGCTCATTATTGCACTGGAAAAGTGTACCGAAAATATTTCTGTTTGGCAGAATCATTAACAAAGACAACAAAGACAACAAAGCCAACAACTGTGAGAACTACAAAAAGGACGACTACTCCTACTCCTACTCCAATTATTCTGAGGTCAAATCATAAAAACAACGTTGTGCTACGGCGAGGATAAAATAAATTAGAATTTTATGCATTTATGAATGCATAAACATTTTTAGAAACTTTATTAAATCTTTGTAATTACAATTATATTTTTAACTAGTGGCATAAATGAGTTTTCTAAACTTTAAACCGAAGCACAACAGAAAAGACATATACGAAAATTTTGAATTTAATTTTTTACGTGACAAAGAATTGTGATATGATATTAATTGCTTATTATTCATGAAATTTGTCATTGAGATCTACAAATACATCCAGCATAGCATCTCAAACCCGCAAGGATATTTTCGTATTGTTACTGTTACGATAATGTAATTGTATTGTAGTAACTAGAAACTATGTACTTAATGTAACCGCAAATGACTGTCAAACAGATTGTGGATATTGTAACTAATTGACATGAATTACTACTCTGTATAGAGATTCACTGTACTGTGTCTGTAGAACACCCCACCACATTCATACATATGACGTCATTGCTATTACTGACGAAATAAGGTATTGGTTATTAAGTAGAAATATTACTATTTGATTTCATTGGAATCGATAATGCATAATACTTATATTATATTGCATAAACTTTATATACAGGTAGATACTTATGTAATACTCGTTTAGTAAATGCAAGTACGCACTATCTGTTTTCAACTGAAATATTGGTACATTGTACATTACATACATTATATTATGTACAGAATGCAAGACTGTGACGTCAAAGCTCATTAGCATTAGAATACAATCAGGTATAAGTATTCCACACTATGACTAATCATTTATTTAATTACTATTAAAATATGCAGCAAAGTTAGGCACTGAAAATCAAATGGGTTTGTTTGTTTCGCTGTGACATGCACATTTTGGATTGAATCTACATATTATATTTACCTGTACAAATATACAAGTAAATATTATTATCTCGCTTCTTAATAAGTTACATACACAAGTCGAAGTCAGCCAGATTGACATTCACATACATAATAATAACTATCTGTATTATCGTGAATATTTTACTCAGTTATTGCCAGTGTGCAAAAAATATGTATAGCTGCAAGTTGCAGACACCGTAAGTATATTATAGTTAATGGTTTTTGTTGTCGTTGTTTTTCTGAAGTGTGTTTTAGTACCTCGAAGCTACAGGTGCACATCACATACATACGATTTACAATTACATGCAGTAGATACTAACACCATACACTACACATAAGTAGTCTACTCTCCAGATACTTGTAAAGGGTATATTCTCGTCATGGACAGTAATACATTAGCACAAAAGCCACAAGTTTGCAATTTTATTATTGGAGCTAGGCTAGACAGTAGTACAGTAGAATATAAAGTGAGTGAACTGTGCTGTGATTTACAATTGTATTTGTAATTGTAGGTTTAGTGTTTAGTTTGGCATAATTTTTAATTGCCCACATTCAACACTTTTATTACATATGCATGAAATATGTATAAGGTAGTAATATTTTGTGCACACGGATAATATCTATCGTATGAAATGTTATGATAAGCCTATTAATATAGTATATGTACCTATGTACGTATGCAGCTCCTGTATAACCAAAGTTGTTATATGAACGAACTAACATAACAATTTATTTGTGCTTCTGCAATTGTATTTGCAAATCCTCACAAAACACCATTATTTTGTCTAGCTTAGTCATCTCCTAATGCAAATATTTGGCGTCAGTGGACATTAAAATTCATTTTGAATTGGCAGTATACTCTAACATGAATTATTTAAACTTGCCTAGGCAAGTTTATCCATTGTGAAATAAAATGACAGAGTGACATGCATTTTACACATTTTAAAAACAATACGCTATTATAATATTACAAAGAAAGAACTAAAGCTGCCAATTTGTGTATTTATTATGTAGTTATGTATACTTAGGAACTGGCTTAAGATCCAATGTCCCATTCAAGTTACCTAGTAGATCCGCTATTATCATTTCTTGGGAATTCCAGTAATTATATTGTTAGTATCACCAGCTCATCTGTAAGAGCATTGAGAATTGAGAGCCAATCGCGTATCCGAGTTCTTCCAAAATCTAAAATGACTAGACAGTACAACATAAATAGGAACACATAGTAAGCTTACGCTTATTTATATTTGTATGTCTATGGATATAATATATTTTTAGGCTGATCTTGCGTTATATTGTTGGTTTGATTTTAGTCGTTTGTTTCATCAGTAGTAAATAGCAAGCAAGTGAGTTTCTTGATTGTGTTCTATCTGCAATCTGCAACCTGCAACAATGCTGGGTAATTGTTTGCAACGTGTGCTCAAAAATTATCGTTAATAAATAGCCAGAACCAGAAATATCTGGAATTCGCAATCTATTGCAAATTATACGACACAATTCATGCAAAAGTAACAGGTTTGAATAAACATCTACTTCTGGTATACATATACATTGACCTATTAAAATAACTGCACATGTCGACCTCAGCTTGGATAAACTGTCATTGTCTGTCAACAGTGGTGTGTAGAGACTTTATATCAGATATATTATGTATATGAATACATACATAATGAGAAAGTGAAATAATTAATCGACATTTTATTAAGAGTGTATAGTTTTATAAGAAACTTCTGCATTATGTTATAATTAATAACAACCAGGGCAAATATTAATCTAATAAACAATAAATAAGACTACAAGAGTGCAGCCAGTGCCGTGTAAACATTATTTGACAAATGATTAAGTTAACTTGTAACTTGACATATCGTTATACTTAGCTTCATCATCTCTTTAATAAGTGTTCCTTCTATTCGCATTCCATGTATCACTTTGTGAAGCAGTTCCATGTATTTATTATGGTTATGCAAAGGTTGGCAAGATCATAATACATGTATCTGATAATTTGTGTTATATAACCTATAAGGATTTAGGCATTTAGGGAAACATTTTGTGTTTACAAGGTATGGAATTATAATTTTCCATAAATAATTACATTTAAAAGTGTATGTTTAATGTAATACATACTATACCTAGTTCGCTTTGTGTATACATAAATATATTACAAACATATCGGTACACTACTGGAACTATTTGTAGCCCAGCATTTAATTCCTGGAATTTCCGTTATTTTACATGGAAAATCTATTGGAATGTATGTGAAATGTTACTGATTAATCAAGAGTGATATCATACTAGAGTTAAATACTAGTACAATATAGTCAACTACTATCCACACTGTGGATAGTAGCTGTGGATTCCAGATATCATACAAATTTTGCAAGAATTTAATTACCTACGCGTATTCACGTACAATTGAAGTTTTACAAATATTGACAAGATAAAAGAGGCGTGCTTGTTTGTACATTTGGATTACATAGGAAATGTCCCATTGTCCCAATAATAAACAACATTAAATCATGAAGATTCCAATTACGAGTAGCTATCTATTAGAACCTTTGGAATTCATTGATTTGGAAAAATTCTTGATTGGACATACCTAGCTAATTTATAGTCCTACATTTTAGTTTACGCAACAATTTTCATGTCCCTTGGATGAAACTACAGAAAAAGTACAAAATGAAAATTGTGATTTGTGAAAAATCTAAAAATACTCTTCTAATTTTTATTGTTAGCGTGTTAGTTTTGTCTCCAACTACTCTGAGTGATGGCTTAGAGCTTGATGCCTGTGGAAGTGTAGTTCTTCGGTGCCTAAATCTCTCAAACGAATATATAGTGATACAAATGGAAACACCCATTGGGTCCACGGCGTTGAAGAATATTTTTCCAGAGACAAAAGGCTTCCAAAATTCTTCAGAATCAATTTATGATGCTCGTGCAGCATTTTCATTGCGGGATTCTTGTACAATAAAATTATGCAATCATGCAGAATTTTCCGAAACGTGTACTAATTATAGCAACTCTGAGACTTTAATCAAAGTAAGTGTATATAAATAATTAAAATACACAAAATTAATGCTACAAGCAAAATGCTGGCTACATTATTTTCATATAAAACATAATTCAATTTCAAAATGATTTCAGATTTCAGAAGGTGCAATATTTCATTGTGCTTGCCCTTTTTATCCCAACAAGGGAGAGAATATCAACTTCGATAAAGATACTGTAGGAGTCGTTTTCCAGCCTTACACTGGCCGCTGGGACAGACTCTGGAGCAATTATAGTTTCGCTGAAGTCAAAACCATGCTCAGAGTTACGTCCACAAAATTTTCATTCATATCAACCTATGGAATCGGCAGTGCTGGTTTGTTTAACACTTTGAAAATACATTTTATTTATATATAAGTGTACATACAAAAAATTCAAGCACAAATATAGTCCTATAATAATAAAATACAAAAATGCAATTACTAATTACTATCCATTAATTATTGTTTTCTTTATTCAAGGTGCCAATATAACATGGGCCGATGGAGATGCATCTGGATTTGTTCCAGTTGCAGCAGCGCAAATTAACAAGGAGTCCAATGAATTAAGACTTAAAGTTTTGACAGCCATTTGGCAAAACAATGAGGACGTTTTTCAAAATGAAATAAGAAATGCATTTACGGCTTCTAAGGAGGCTAATAAAATATTTCCTAATACTGTCTGGGGTATTATTTTCACAAGCAATAACGTCGACACTGTGGCACATGGGGAATATGTGAAAATGCAAGTGGAGAAACATAGGCAGGAAGCTCACGCTTCAGGAATTAAAATTGGTGTACGGGTTGATAACTGTGGAATACTTTTGCCTCCTCGCCTTGTTGAATCAGAGTATGTGTCCGTGTTTCTAAATAAATATTTTATGTAGTTCGACAATATTATGCAATTTACACAGTACAATTAATTACGATTCTAATACTCCGTTGGTCTTTTTTCAGCAATACATTGTATCTTGCTCCAAATAGCCAAAATTCTACAAATATCTTTCCGAAAGGAAGTTTAGAAGAAATTCTTTTTAACATTTCTCGTTCAATCGACTTTATTATCTGTCACCGTCAGCCACAACCCATAGAAATCAGTACCAATATATCCCAAGTGACAAAACGGGTAGGAGATGGACACTTTCTGGCTTTAAAAAACTGGTTTGCCCATAACGCCCCCAATTTAACATTTTTTGGACAAACTGGCTGGCCTAGTCAAGGATTCAGTAACAATTACTCTCCAAACACATTAAGAAATCAAAGAGATTATTGGTATTACATGAACCAATTTTCTATGCGAAATAAAATCAAAATATTTATGTTTGAATCGATCGACGAACCTTACAAAAGCAATCCGAATTCCCGTGACGAACTTGATCCCAATGGATTTAATGGATCTGAGGCTCACTACGGCTGGTGGAAGAGAATCGATGGAAATAATTCAATCAGTTACGTGGAAAAGTATATCGGTAAGTTAGTGCCATCGTCATTATCGTTCATATCAATTAAATCTTCCTTAGTAGTGCCACCCTTATACAGCATTGACATTATATACAACATAATTTTTTATTATACTTGTTTTAGAAATTCCGGAAGATATTCTAGAGAGTAGCGGTGAGTAACTAATAGTTTATATTATATACTTAGTAATGCATGTATAAATATGAGTATGAAGGTAAACATACTTATATGTATACAAACAAATTGATCTTTTTAATAATTAAATTTTTACTTGACCGTATTTGGATAATAGGACTTCCTGTGATCACATTTATTCTACCAATAGCAGCCATTGTGATACTTCTTTTGGCTGCAGGAGTATATTTATACAAGAGACAAAGATATGTCCAGGTGAGAAAGTGATCTGTTTATGGACATTGTAAATCTGAATGGATAATGTCATTTTGATGGAATTATACATTAATTTAAGAAATTGGGTCAACTTTGTAGAGCCCATATTTCGTCCGATTAAGCAATGAAGAGGCAACGATATTTAGGGAAGGAATGCCTGAAGACACGAAGGAAGACGACAGCGACTACTTAATAGCCTTAAGATTTCCTTACGACAAATCTCATGAAATCGCAAAAAATAAATTTTTCTACGGTAGGTACTGATAATTAGGCAAGAAAACTAGAACTATTTAAAAACTTGATTTTCTTAAAGGTTATTAATATTGTTTATATTGTTCCAATATACCACAGACAAGGCCAATGTAATTGGGAAAGGCAGTAGCGGAATCGTATACAAAGGAACAATAGAAGGGATTAAAGATGAAATTGCTTTCAAAACGACAGGCCCTTCAAGTACTATCACTCATGTGCGAAGCTTGCTTTCTGAAATCAAGCTTCTAAGTTATATCGGCCAGCACGATAATATCGTCAAATTCATTGGAGCTCATACCGAGAAAATTCAATTTGGTATGCAAAATACTTTTACAATAAAAAATTGGACATTTATGACAAAGCATGGAATTATGTATGTATAATCCCATGTGAAATTATACAGGTGAAGTTTACTTAGCAATTGAATATTGTTCTTTGGGGAGCATTGAAGATATTTTACGCTTAAGAAAGTATGGATACATATCTGGACAACCTGAAGACTCTCCTTTAAATAATAATGCTAAAGTTGTAACCAATTATGTCAGCCTGTCAACAGTGTAATGATTTATATTATCTAAATCCATTTTCTCTAAGAAGAGAAGGACTAACAAATGTAAACCAGTATTTAATGTGAATATTTATGCGTAGAGTTTACGATCAACCTGAAAAAGAAGTCGCAACGCTACATTTTACAGATTTAGTAAAGTGGTGCCACCAAATATCCGATGCAATGGATTTCATTTCTAACAAAAAGGTATTTTAAAGCAAATGCCTTACATTAGTTTAATTATCCATATGTTATAACCGCAGATTTATTTTTTAGATCGTACACGCAGATTTGGCTTGCAGAAACATTCTTTTGACCTCAGATCAAACAGCCAAACTAACCGACTTTGGATTATCACGGAAACTGTACAAATATGCAGCCTACTTAAGATTTAACGATGAAGAGCCCCTACCATGGAGATGGATGGCCCCTGAATCTTTAAAACGTCTGATATTTTCTACACAATCAGACATCTGGTCATTTGGGGTGACTTTGTGGGAAATCTTTTCATTGGGCGAGGTCCCCTATCCGGGGTTGGCTTGGAGTCATAATTTTGCTAATGCTCTGGAGCTGGGATTCAGATTGCCGACACCTCCACATGCAACACCTGAAATGTAAACTTACAGATATTAAAACCAAATGCAACCCAATTAAAATATTACTCGTTTAGGAAACTGTAGTACTTTTTTAATTGTTTTTTATCAACAGATATAATCACATGGTTCTCTGTTGGAACGCAGATCCTCATCTTAGAATCCAGTTCTGGAAACTCAAAGAGTTTTTTAAATATTTAAGCGAAAGCAGTGCGAAAGGTGCGGATGAAATACATTGCTGATTAAATAACACAAGTCTAGTGTAATAATGTATTTAACGAGAAATTTAATTCAGTTTAGAATTTCATCACAATTGTCAACAGAAAACTGAAAATTACAAATAAATTATTGAGGCTTCTAGTCGAACTTCCTGAATCTTGTGGTGGTGGTGTTGGGGTCGGGGTAATCAACAAGCTTGGTGCTAGTCGATCAAACATTCTACGAATTACTTTAATCTGTCTTCCATTTCTCGTTGCTATTAAAGAGATCATAAAATAATCATCATAATATATTGCTGATAATGCTACAAATATCTAGGAAAAATTATGAGACTTACAGAAGTTAAAGCCACTGTACTGGAAAAAATCCCAGCATCCATTGTTGTTGAGTAGGTTATGATCGATTGTTAGTGGATAAACTACGATGATTTTATTTATTTCTGCCATCTCAAGTAAACCGTTATGTTCAACGTAGCTTTGTGCTCTCGCCAAGCTGTGAATAGGTAAAAATATGAAAAGCTGAATTTTACAAATTTCTGCAGCAATGGAAGGAATAAAGTAATAAGGTTCGTAAACCGGGTTCTGTTACCTTCCATTGGTTTCTGCTCCTTCATCGCATCCATGAAAGTGGAAATGTAAAAGACACTTTTCTGTATAGCAAGCTTCTGGAATGTATAAAAGGCCTTGGGTTCCCATCCCTATTACTGTAATATCGTCACCCTCAAAAAACTCAGTCTGATCAAAAACCTTCAATGGCGATAGCTGAATTTCTCCTGTTCATTGTCAAAACTTAAATCTTAGTAGGACATATTTAAGTCATAGTTTAAATTGTATTCTTAATAGTTATTGCTTAACTGTTTCAAATTCCTGTAAGACAATAGTAATTACCTTGAGGTTTTTGTATTTGTTCTCCCAAAATATACCTAATACTTTCATAAGCTCCAGAATAGCCACAATTTCCTACATAAAATGTGTCTTTGGCTGACACAGCACAGTCATTTCCATAACTATCAGAAGGCTAAAAATTATATGAAATGTTAGGTTCATTTTCATATCTAGGTCAACATTGTTATGCCATTTGTCAATTGGTATTTAATTTGTACACTTACATACAAATGTCCAGCGACATCATTAGTAGTGCTTATTAATTGTTCCGCAGGTATAAAATTTGAATAGAAATCGATGTTTTCTAATGCAGTTTCTAAGTTATTTTGAAGATGTGTATATAATTAGTTGTAGTAATTAGCCATACTTATCTAGATCCTAAGTTATCAATCACATCAGTTGTAAAAATTACCATACCATAAGGAATCAGGTCATCCATCTCTCCAGTCCAAACGAAAACTCTTTGTTTCGCTAAGTTGCTGAGTGCGTCTATTCTATCTTCGCTTTCAAATCTTCTAGCATCATCAACAGACTTCTGCACATCGTAACGAGCTATAGTAATATTTGGAAACAACCGTTCTGGGTACCTTGTGCAGTGCAACCCAAAATCTATAATGGATGTTGGCCCACAACGATAATAAGCTGCAAATAAATATGATTAGAAAATTTATTAGGGTAATAATTTGAAGTTCAAGTAGAGAATAAATGAAATAAAATCCTAAGTAGGTAAATAGGTAACCTTGTGAAAAAAGTGCGACGCCACTGAAAATTGATGAATGAGAGATGTGCATTTGGGTAGCCATGGTGGACCCAGCAGAAAACCCAGAAAGAGTAATCCGTTCTGTATCAATTTGCATTTCCTCTGAAAAAAACATGGAATTACGTGTCAAAGTAACATTTAATGAACTAGTAAAAATACCTACCAAAACAAATAATAATGCTAATAAACATTTACCTAGCTGAATTGTTTCATCTTGAGAAATAGCAACTCCTTGAACAAAAACAAGAGCTGTGAACATTAAAAACAACATTACAATAATTTTCGACATTGCGAAAATTAGTTTAATTAATACTGCGACTGGTACACTTCTACCCTTGAATGCAAACTGAACACTTTCAGCTTCTCTGCTTCTGTCTGGAGGCCTTTAAGCCTTGTTTATGCTATGCAATGGACAGATCAGGATAGTAATCTAATCTCGGTAGGTACCTATAACAAATTGAAAAATGTTTACTAATTGACTAATTGCATATAAGTGTTTAAGTGAAATATTATTTATTATAAAGTAGGTATTTAAGTTTGAAGTATCTATTACCAAATAATTTGGATAGTTCACGGGGAATTCACTACTGTAAGCTTTCGATCTTACCCAGATATTTGTATTATCGATTAAATCATAAATTCATCTGCCAATACATAAAAAATGTATTTGCTTAAAAGCATAATGCTAATCATACATTCTACAATCATGAGATAGTTTATAAATATCTACTTAAACATGTAATACTTGTAATGCTTAATGCATGCGTTACGTAGTACTGTAATATACCAATTACTACGCACCTAGCATATACTCATCCACATTAAACATACAGACTTCAGTATATTACATATTAAGAAATAGCAACTGCTCTTCCATTTCTGACACTATACTAACGAAACTAAAACATTAACCAATAAATAATTCAGCATGCTAAACTAGTTAACTACTTAATCACCAATAGTTTGCGTATCAATAGTAAATATAATCCATATTTCATTCCGAGACAATTCCTTAACCTTTTCCACCAGGGTTACTTCGTAACTTAATTCTAGAATTACATATTTCCTAGGCAATTTATTCCAAGCTAAAATTGTCTGATGCTGAACCGAGTTCCTAATAAAGGCTGTTCTATAATTAACAACCTTACATAATGGAAAACTTCTTTTCTCATTTGACGTATCACTGATATCAAACCAGCCCTCAGTACCTCATTCATAGCCACCAAATGCAACACTTTTCATTACTAACTTAACTAAATACAGTCTTTTCCATATATTCTTGCGTATTAAAGTCAATTATTAATTAATTATTATTACTCAATAAATTACTATTACTACATTCCATCCAGTAGTTAGTTATCGAGAGGGCACTTGAATTTTATTTAATCTTGCAGTCCAGCTTTATTAATTCATCCAGTGATGATAGGTGTTGTATGACGATTAGTTGATTAGTCACTGATAGGAGGAAAGTGATTACCATGATTACATTGATTTCTAATTTGACTGATAATGTGTATGCATCGTCCGGACAGGTGGAGCAAAATGAATACATTTGTTCCTGACACTTGCATTGAGTAAATGATGTCTGATAATTGAATTCTATGGACACATTTATTATTAGTTTATTAGCCTTTAGTTAATTATTGTCCTCCTTTTCATTATATGTTTGCTGTATTGCATTTTTTAAGGTTAAATGTTATTCAATTTTCAATCTTACGTTTGACCCATTAAATATCAATGGATATCATTTAGGATTACCAATCCCTAATTAGGCACTGGCACCTTCCGTATACTTTCATGCAGAAAGTATATCGTGTCATTCGTGGAAGGTTGAGCTTTCATTTATGTATATTATGGAATTTGTATATATTCGAAGAATAATTCTAAAAAACAATTCATTTAAGAAACTTCCTCTAATTAACGCTACATCGCTGATAAAAATTTGATATTTACTATTCCTAAGCAGAAAATTACAACTTTTCCAGTGGTGTACTTACATTAGAGAAGGGCAAACACAACCGCACAGTGAGTTTGCGGTTTTATACGGTTGCGGTTTCAATATTTAGTTTCAGGGGCTGAAATGTTTTCCGGTTTCAGATATCGGCGGTTTCGGTTCTTACGAGCAAACGGGCAAAAGTTGTCAATGAAGTCGGTGTTTATTTATATTATAATGTCGAAATGAAAAAGCTTTAGCGACTTCAAAACGTTGTTTTCAATGTAATATGCATGGCACATGGAAATAGAATTATTCAGCCATTTAACTACAAAGTAATCTTTTAAATCTATATAATAGTACGTAGTTGCACAATATATATTATGTGTACGGGGGGGACCAGCGAAAATGCCACGTGTATTTAGATAGGGAGTACATATATAAAAGGTGTCAACTATGACCTAACTAAGGATTTACAACCCTACATTTTATGCATCATTCGAAAGCCCAACTAAATTCAATTCAATGAAACTTGGTTCCATCATTGTCTGCCTGTGCCTTACAATAAATCGGCATTGATGAGACAAATGAATGTAAATACTAGTAACATTAAGTTTTATGACAAAGTAATTACCATTAAACTGAGGAAACTGTAAATAAACAAAGATGCAAATAAACGTAAGTACAAAATGTACTACAATCCAGTTACAGTAAATTGCACTAACAAGTTTTAATTATTACTGATTTACAGTTTACATCATCTCACAACTTTCAATTTAGAATGGTACATGCCTTGATTAGGACTGACTATGAGTAGCACACAATTATTAAATAAAATCATTTACACTCTTGGTACTAGCCAAGGTAAAATATGTCATTATAGGCTATGTTATACGTAGGATAAATATTTAAACTGGCAACAATTCAAGTCGTGAATATAATATGGGCATGGGCTTAGAGTCACTTGAAAGGAATGTAAGGGCGTGGCTTTGTCTTACGTCGATTTCGGCAAGGACCCTTTTTAGCTGAGAAAAGAACACGGATCGACTCAATGGTCTTGCTTTGCACGTCGTCTATTTCGTTAAGGAATTTTTCCACTTGTGAATTCCATATAATGAGCTTCTGCTCGAGATACGCCTTTTTATTAACACAGCAGGGACACTCCAATTTCATGCTGGTCCAGGTTAAAGAAAGGTCCAAAAGATAAACAATTCTCCTGGCAGCTCTCAACTTGTCTCGTAGTTCAAACTTCTCTTCGGAAATGAGCATCAATTCGGTTCCTTCGAAGTAGTATGCGCTAAAGACATGAGCCAAGTTTAATAGCATATCCGCTATAAGAAGGAAGAACGACTCAATTATAATATTTCTGTTAAGTCATTTTACTGATTATGTAATACCAAAAGGTAAGAAATAAAATTAATGGTTGCGTTTACCATTTACATGCCAACTATCTACTTCGAATGCCATTGGAACAAAACGATGGGCTCGCCTCAGGATCTTTTGAAATAATGTCAGGCCACCAGCAGTCTTCAGTTCCGATATAAAATTTCCATGTCTCAACCAATGGGTGGCGCAGATATATACCAAGTAATGATTTGCATGTAGGATGACGTCAGTTTTTCTTTGAATGTACTCGTCAGCAGTGTGCACTGATAGTTTTCCTATTGCCAACGTGGAAAACAGCCGGTTTGGCACCTGTTCCAGAAATAGAATTTTCGTCTGCACAGCAGAACTTTCTTCACTGTGTTTGCATTGATCACACTTCCACAACGTATCCATAGGGTCTGTAGGGGATATAGGGAGCAAATATCCCTCTTTACAATTAGAACAACTGATAGCAGACCGGAAATTATCTTCTTCGGTGGCATCTCGACATCTGTAGCATTGGCAAGTGAACCCTCTGTTGCGTTTTATGATTTCTTGACGTCTTTCCGTTCCGTACACCAAACTGGCGGAAGCATATGATACTGTGAGCAGTTCACCTTTGACAATTGAGCGTCTCGCATGATAGCGAATAATCCGCGTGGGTTCACCGTGTTCTGAAATACTTTGAGTGACACTATATCCCATTGCAGGTGCACAGCTGTGGGCGAACAGGCTCCCATAATGACAAAGAAGTTGTCCACTGAACCTATAAACAAGATCAACCAGTTATTAGGCTATAAATTACAAACATACAGTATTCAGGATTCGGTTAAATAGTTATGCATGTATGGTATACGTAAATAAGTTAAAGTAAACGGCCGACAAAACGTACCCATAACTTTCAAACCCAAAATTATTAATTTGGAAAATACACAGCAGGTGCAGTACTTCGTCATAAGACACATCCAATCCACAGTCCTCAGAAGCAAATTGCCACAGGGTTTGGGCTTCTCTTTTGAAACTTTCTTGGAACTTGACATTTAGATCACTGAAGTCACCGGACAAAGTCAAAATCAATGCATGTTTCTCGGGTTCTTTCTCTTTATACATTAGTCCGCGAATGTAAACGACAGCATCAAATGACTGGCGTGAAGACGGAATATTCTTATTTTTGTAAACAACACACTCGTAGTCCCGGTGCTGACTCGCCTGTATAGAAATAATAGCAAATAATATCTGGATTAATAAAAGTCAGCCACAGTAAATCACACAGTAAATGTTCAACAGTAGTAAATGGAATGTCATTAATTTCTTCTTATACTTCGGTTCCCGTAAGTCAATTGACTACTAGTATACTATGACTGATTGATTACCTGAGCACAAGTGGTCGAACAACAAGGAAGATTACACTCTGAGCAGCGTAAATCGTCGTTGACAGCCATACAGCATGTCACGCATGAATTTTCGATTTTCCCCTTTCTGTTTTGTTGCACACTTGCCCCTTGGAGAGGAGGACATTCTTCCCACACGGTGTCTCCCAGGTCGAAATGACGTGCGGCTACTAGAGACCTTCCCAAGTACTCAAATTGTTTTACTGTGAATGGAAGGGTCGTCATTTTTATTGATTCACTTCCGAAATCTACAATACAGAAAATATTGAAAGCATACTAAGAATGTAAATAGTAGGAGTTAATCTGCATCTACAGTTGACAAGTGTATATATAAACTGTATTTTCAATTGGTATTTGTCTATTTTACAGTATTTAAATATTTACAAGTATTTGAATTTAAAAACCTTTATGTAGCTTCTCTAGGCCCTGATCTTGATCACTTATTTGTTACTTATCCCCACTTAATTTAATTTGAGTTGAAAAGACACCTTTCTACGTACGATAACAAAGACAAAATAAAACCGTAAAGATATTTTCTATTTGCTATTACGATGAGTTGAGAAGTTGAGATGATGTTTATCGGACGAAGGTTGATTGTGTAATGAAGGAAAATTGTGAAAACAGAGAGAAGGAAGACTTTCTTGCAAACATTCTCATTGTTGTAACTTGTGCTAAAATGTAACCAATGGGACATGTAGTACAACATGTGACTTGGTACATAGCTCATTTTTTTCATGAGAGACTGAAAGACAAAAGCTTGCCATTGGTTAACATGGGCGTAATGTGGAAATCAGTCCCTAGTCCCTAACTAAAAAAATGAACTAATAGTATCTTGCCAAAGCAATAGACGTATTAACAAAGGTACCCCAACGAGACTTACAAAAAAATCAACTTTTTGGATTACCTTATAACAAGGTAGCAAAAGCAAATGTGCATCAACCAAAAACACTAGTAAAAGGATTTAAAACAACACTAATTTCATTTTTCTACGGTGTCCCGTTCACGAGTAATCAATTGGATCCGAAAAATCCGAAAATCGGACTTTTGCTTTACTCTTGAGCGGGATACCGTAGAAAAATGAAATTAGTGTTGTTTTAAAGCCCTTTACTGGTGCTTTCGATTGATACACATTTGCTACCATGTTATAAGGGGATCCAAAAAGTGGATTTTTTTGTCTCGTTGGGGTACCTTTGTCAATACGTCTATTTCTCATATATTTGAAATTCCAATGGGATTCCAATGAGTCTTTTATTTTATTTTTAATAGTGTTCCGTGCTGTACCTTTAATACCTGTCTCGAGTCTCGGTACTCTGCACTCTGTACTACACTACAATTACAATGCATTCTGCGCATCTGGTATCTATCTCCACCACTCCTCCTTTCCTTTACGAATCCCTTGAGGACGGTACCAGTACCAGTCCCTATGGAGTACCCGGTCGATGCACAACAAAAAGCCGTACTTAAACTCCTCCCAAAAGCTTCGAACAGAAAATCAGAGCGTAGTTTATTTTCTGTCGTTTTACGATATTGATATCTGAAAATCTTATCGTGATAACGCTGACTGCCAGTTCATTCTTGATTCCTACCCGGAATGCTTCCCACACCGATTCGGGCTTCGACTTCTGACTTCAATGTGGATTTTCTGGTGTACGGACTACGGACTCTTGTCGTTCTTGTAACAAATTTATGGATTTTGATACCATTTTGAATATTTTTCAGTTCGTCGGAATACACTCACTTAAATACTACTAAATCCCACATTACTAATAAATATGGAAGCAGAAAAGGTGAACAACGTGGAGGAAGATAATGGCAAAATAGTAGCCTGGAGAGCTTTGGAGGTATTTTTATTATCTCATTATTACAAATTATTTATACGTTTTGCACAATTTTGCATTAGGCCATGGTTAATGTACGTTATGTATAATATTCATGTTAAATGCTTGGTGTATTTATATTCTGCTCATTTCAGGGAACTGATTATGGAAGTACAATGCGGAGGCGTGTGAGAAGACTTTCGTCAGTGGGTTCATGTGCTTCAAATGCTAGTTCATCAGCATCCGATGTCTCATGCAGAATCGTCCCTGATCGAGCTAAACTTCTTGCCATTTATAACTGTTGTGTTGAACTTTTTGAATCTCGGGTAAGTTTCTTCTTGAAATACAATACAAATTGAGCACTTTTCCATTGTCTATCGTTTTTCTTTTTTGCATTAAATATAAGTGTTTAACATTGTTACATATTACAATGTTTCTAATCGTTACAGAAAATTACAAAGGAGAACGCTTTTGAACTAAAGATGTTGGACTTTCTGAAGGAGATTATCGATGGACCCGACTTTACCATTAACAATTTGCATGTAAGAAGACAGATCTTCTGTATTAATCAACTATTTATCAATAAATAATTAAGCCCTGTATTAATATATGTATTGTCGCTATACCTAGATATGTGGCCGTACTCTAGAAGTTGGAACACGCATCTACGTGTGTCGAGTAGAGGCTATTCAAAGTGTGGTCTTAAATTTGGCGTCTGAGGTCAATCTTTACAACAGAAAAGCTCAAAAAAGGAGTAGGAGTCAAGAAGCTGAAAATGAAGAGCAAAGTTCATCCACCGAAGATGACAGAATTCAAAGAAGTACAAGTGAAAAATTTTGGAGAAGGAAGGTACGTGTAATCTACTTTGATAATTATTTTAGATAAAATATGGTTCAATTTTTAGCCTAGCTGGTTTTTAAAGCTGTTTCGTCGACTGAATTCGCTAGCATTCCCTTAATCAATATTATATCAGGTATGTATATAGAGGAAACAAAAAGCTTGGAAATAGAATGAGATAAAAATTAAAATATCCTTGCTTGTTAAGTTAACAGCAGAAACATTTTGCCAATTGACTAATTAATTGATTGCCAGTCAGAATAGTCAGAAAGCTACAATTCTCAACGTCATAAACAAAGAGCAGAAGGCTTACCTGTCTTAGGATAAGTTGATCTCGCACTTGAGGTGAGGTTAAATTGTGCGCTTTATGCATTATTACATGGAACCTCGAAAATACGTACACAAGGCGTGCATAGTAAGCAGAAGGGTTGAAGAACGATATTTCATTGACATTGACCTTCCTAAATATAAACGGGGGGAAACAAGGAGTGTTTTATAACAAAGTACATCTTATTAAATCTATAAACACATAAGCATAACTTTAAGCATCAGATGAATAAAACATTAATGAAAACTTTTATTTATTTATTATTAACAGAGTAATATGACGAATCGTTTCATTGAAGACCAAGACTCAAAGCTTGGGACTGACTTTGAGGGCCAAAGTACAAAATATGTGACACGGAGACGTACACTGAACAAAATGTTTTCTCGTATGGTCAACGAAGAAACGGATTTTGATTACTTGAGGTAAGGTTTCTGATAAATATTTAAGAATTCTAATACAGACAGACATGCAATTCAAGCTAATGACAGAACAAACAATTGACTACATTCAACATTTATATATTTGTATTATTCGTAAAGCAACTTCAGTTCTGCTGATGGCTCTCATCCGTTAAAAATGGACACCGATCACAGTGCGGCCGATTCCAATACTGATGCCATCCCTTCAGACGCAGTCAACGGTAAGGGTGCATCCATTCCGTTAACTACAAATACTATCAACTATATAGTAGTAGATCATACTTAAGGTGTTTTTCTTGCATTGCATTGCAACTTAACGTTTTCAACAAAATATTTCTAATTTCACAACTACTATCAGATCTTTTGTTAAGTGTGTAATGTTCAATCTAATAAATCTCACTAAGTGGTGCAATCTAATATAATATTATTTTGTAGGAGAGGAATTGAAGAAAATGAATTTCATGGATTTTAATCTATTGACTGACTTTGATCCGGAGATATTTGATGCTTGGGTACGTTTGATTACATTTTGTACAAAAATTATACTGAAGTAAATTAATAATAGGTATGTATCTTACAAAGAAGTACACTATTATAAAATAAACTTTAATTGAATGGCAGGGACGTCCACTAACTGATGCCGGAACTAGTGTTACGGGGTATCAAAGAGGAGACGTGGTTCCTTCATCGGAAGATTTTTTGTACAGCCCAGATTTAAGAGTTGAATTGGCTAGCGATGCAGAAGAGGCTGCCAATGGCGATGTTTCTGACTTGAGTAAGTTACGGGTCTATGACATAGCAAAGAATTTTAATTTTAAAAAACTATCATTGCTACCAATATGTAGTGCTTGTCTGTCATGTTCTCCATTTTTTACAGGCAATCCATTTGTTGATGGTGCTGGCGATGGAGACAAAAGAATAGACATTAATCAACCGATCCCACTGGACAGTATAAAATCACTTTGTAATTTAAGTCAGTATTACGCTGCGATTAAGAATATTCATCAGAAGACAAAATCGGGTTGGACTGGCCCTACGTTTTTCCTGCCTCGACTAGATTGGGCCAGCTCACCACAAGGTAACTAACGTCTAACTAATATCAAGACACTATATAATTAAATAATAATACTTTTAATACTGATTATACTTACTTGTTTGCAATTTTAATAGGCGACAACAAGCGTAAGAATAAAAGGAGAAGAGTCATGGACGATATATCATTCGAAAACATAGATTGGAATGAGCGTCAGTTTATTTCAACTGATAAGTCGAAAACTCTCTTGCGTTGTAAGACAATCGAAAAGTGGAGTAACACCTCCCATACTATCCCGTTCTTTCTTCCAGAAGACGAAGATGATGATTGGATGGGCGCCTTTGCTTTACCCGTTGAAGACTCTGTGAATGATGTTCCACCTATGCACCGGTTAGTCAAACGCTTCTTAAAGTACCTTACCTAGTGAAATTCTACATTATTGCTGCACTATTGCTGTTTTCTAAAGTTAATAATATACTAATACGTAATGTGGCATAAATATTTGAAATATATGTTTTCATTTCCACAGAATGTATACTGACCCAAATATGAGTTATGAGTCTTCACTAAACCAACAAATAGAAAGTGACGTTGCTACTAGTGTTAATAGTATGCTCGCAGAAGAGATCACAGATGATTATTTTACTTCTTGTGGACATGAAGAGCATTCTTGTCTGTCATACGAAATAAATCTTTCTGACGTAAGTAATTTTCATTTGTGGTTTATACATTTGTTACATTGTTTCTTTTGTTGAGTTACACAATGATATGTACGTATTTAATAATTGAACATTGGTACAAAGATATGTAACTCCAGTTAGTTATGTTAGTGTAGGAATATACATATATACGAATATAATTTATATGTCTATGAGAATACTTGGGAATTTTGCTAATATTACAAAGGTCAGTTGCAATAGTAGTATAGTATAAAGTATGAGAAAGGGTTTGTAGCTACCATTAGACGCTTGTACATATTTATTTATTTTAAACTATTTGTTTCAGTAGGTAACGACAAAGATAATTGTGATAATTAGTTTACTTCGTTTATAATATTATCCTGTTCTTGTTTTATTTTTAGTCTGCTGCTGAGCTAAACATGGATCCATCACTCAGTAGCAATAAGTGTAGCGGTGCTGATGATGCAGCTAACAATTCTCGTAAAATTTTGATTTTTGCAGAATTAATTAACATTTTCTGATCATTTTCCACACTTAAATATATATACAAATATATTATGCTTTGTACATATATATTTTGCTTTAAAAATACAAATTTTATTGTTCTTTCGTTTAGTTACATCTTTAGTTGGATTTTTTGGGAGTTCGATGAGTAATAGTTTTGCAGATAACTTCATGGCAAATAATACCAATGCATCCGATCCAATCAAGTTTGTCAAAAAACCTGAACGTGTGAATATGAAAGTTCTAAAGGCTACTATTATGAAAATACTCGCACACAAACTGAAGATGGACGTAAGTGTTTTTCCGACATTTTAAATTCAGTTCTAAATTCAGAATTGTTATATGCAATATCTAGCTAGTAATATCATTTTATATGTCATCAACAGGAGGAAGGAAACCCAATGAAGAATTGTGATATGTCGACTACTCTGTTCGAACTTTTGGAAAATATTTATCAAAGTGCGAGTCAGAAGATAGTGAAAGACCTTAGTATTCATATCATCACCGTTGCTTTAATGCACGTCGTAGCAGAGAAGAAACTTTTCATGATGCCTGGAACATGTGGTCAGTTGGACAATCCTTTAGTCATTTGTCGAGGAAAACTGTGGAAACACAAAGATCACATTCCCAAGGATGCACAACATACTCCAAAAATCAATTCATTTGAAAGTGGCTGGGAGATGGAAATGGAATCATGATCTAGCTTTTGTATTCGTAAAACAATATTTTTTATACTTTTAGTACTCTTGTTACATACTATAATGATATAGTATAATCGGAATAGGGAGACTATATAGTGTAGAATTTTCAAGGAGCAAATATATATAGGTACACTACTTTCTTAATAAATGCCAGCTAACCTTAGAAATAGTAGTAATGTTTACTCATTACTCATTATTTTTTTACCGTCAATGTAGTGCAAAGAGTGTCGATTTGTATATAATATAATTGTTTGCCATAACAGGAAGTATGTACTGCCTAATAACAATTTCAATAATTGTGGTTACCTACGCTGTAATTCTAATGCCATTTTCAATAATTATAATACAAGTATGAGATAATACTCTACTTTTAAACTAAAAGGGATATGAAAAGAAGCTTTAATGCAAGTTAGTTTCTTGTAGATACATAATTCTCAACAATAGATATTAAGATTAGAATAGATATTAAGCATTATACAATTACACTTTATTATACTTGTTAATTAAATAATATTATTCCTAACTGTAATATAGAACTAGTTGGCTAATTTTAAGCTTCTTTCTGAGAGCAGGGCTGCCTTTTATTGCCTTAACACGAATAAAAATAGGTTTCAAGTTACTATTTCTCCAGCAATCGCTCCTCCTTTGCACGTACACAAGCTTGCATTGCCAAAGGCATGTTCCTAATATACGTAGTACGTGCAATTTACATGTAAGTTACATTATCTTTTAATAGTGAGAGCCAATACATTAATTACATCTCTTTTACATTTACAGTTCCCAATTTCAAATTACTCAGCAGCATCCTTCAATGTAGATATCAATTTACTTTATGCATTTCCCTTAGAAAGATTTTTAACGTTAGCAAATGTATTAAATCCTTTTATATGTGTGTAATGTATTAATTGCACCATTGTTTTTGTATTTAGAAAATATTTTGTCCTGGCTCACTCTTTTCTTTAATATAATTGTAGACTATAACTCTGAGCTTATAATATTAGTATAGTATTATATGTGTATGGTAAGTACTGCAACATAAATTACCTACATCTGCATAGTAATAGTATTATAGTAGTATAATGTCCCTTTACTTTGTTAGCCTACATTTACTATGTATATTCACTGTTACCATACATGGGGTAGCAGGTAGACTTATTTTCTGTTTTTATGTACGCTCGGCTCGCAGGATGCTTTATAGTGCAAAATCTCCAGGTGAATGTCTCTGCATATTTCACCGGTTAGTGACCTCTAGCTTGACTCTTGAAGTCAGGAAGTCGTGGCCAATTCTTCGAAAAGTAATAAACTTCGGTGTTCCAGAAATTGTCAACGTGTTTTCGATATTTTCTCTTTCAGTACACAGCAGAGGAGTGCATACAACTTTATATCCGAATCGTGCCCGCGCCAGCAGTGGCAATATCAGTGTCCACGTGAACTCTAGACAATATCTCACCCAAACGGGGACAATTAAATCAATTGGAAACTATTATTTGAAACCTATGAAAATCCTATGAATGCTGCTGTAATTCTGCACTAAGGACTACTACTATTTTACAATTACACACACCTGGATACTTTCTTCTATAAAATCTTTTACAGGAAAACTAATCAAGCACATAAGGTGTTTTTGTTAACCAGCTCGTATTTTTGGAGATTGGAACTGCCTCTGGAATTGTGCATTAAATACTGGTCAACATATTGTGTGGTGATTGCGGTGCGGTTCCAACATCGACTTCGGTTTTGCTTTGCCATCCTTTATTTGTTATTCTTCATTATATAAATCAAAAGCATGCAGATAGGACATGCCAATATTGTCAATGCTCTGTATTCCTTCTTCAGTGCAATGTCAGTGACTCATGATCATTTGACTGAGAGCTGATCGGGGTAAAGCTATGGAGAAGATAGGGGATTGTTTAATGTTCCCTTATTCCCACATTGCATCCCTGTTTGCAAAATACTTGGCAAATGCAATAGTTCCTTATTGCAAAACTGAGAATCGGAGCAGGAAGGGATGACGAAGACAGTGGCGTTGTTGGCTCCAGCAGAATCGACTCCACATTCCCTTCTGTATAGTTCTCTCCAACCTTCTCTCCATTGCACTGCAGCCTCATTCTCATTTGCCTGCAGCTCCTGGGCCGAAGATAGCACTCTTAGACTATCTGGCTCACATCTTCCTCTCATATATTATATAATCTAATCCAATCGCTTAGCAGAAGCAGAGTCATCAGAGCCCCTTTAGCCTATCTGTAAAAGATCTTCTTTCACAGAAAGAAATAACGAAAAAGAAGTAAAATAGCACCATGGAGAAGCAACAGGTTAGCAAATATAAGTCTTTCAAATTTTACAAGCATTCTTTACGTGATCCTTCTCCCACATTACATTTACTATGTTTTTCTAACATTTTTCTGATATTTAGACCCAGCAGTGTATCTTTTTCTTCGGGAAAAAGAATAACAGTCTTCAAAATGGTTCCCCAAGTGATGGCCAGCCAGTAGGATCTAGCAGTTCCTCCCCCCAATGGTCCTTTTGTGAAATACTTGGAAGAAAACCTGCATCTTTCCTTGACAGACCAGTCCAACTTCAACCTTCTCCCGATGCGGAAGTTAAAAGAAGATTGTGGTAAATATCAAATTGTTAAATTTCTTGTTGATTACATATTAGCACATTTAGGGAATGAAATTCGATAACAATTGATTTAAATTGAGAAAAGAACAAATTTTCATTAGCGTTTTTATTGATGTTGACATTATAGCGCTACCTTGACCATCACGAGAAGAGACAAGATAAACTTCTATACTGAGAGAGCATTTAACAATGTAGAGCACTTTGGACTGCCAGGGAGTCCTTTATGGATTCACTTTTTGGTTAAATTTATCAACAGCTATGGTGTGGACGAAGTGGATGTTATTATCTGGCTGGTGCGAGAGCCAAAGCTGATGGACACAGAAAGTAGTCGTATGGTAATTTTTGCAATATGTATCAATTCATTTTGCTATATTGCAAAAACAACGTATGATGATTGTCTACAGATATAGTATTACAAAGTACCTATGTAATATGACACTAATGTAATCTGAGATTTATGCTATCTATCTTAGTGCAATATGAATCCGAAAATGTATACGTCCAAAGGGAAGCGAGGATTCTACAATATGTTCAACACATCATCACAAGACGTCGTGGATAGTTGGTCTTTGTCTTTCAAGAGATTGGAGGAGATGGAACTCTCCTATGCGGAGCTGCAGGATATCCGAAAAGTATTTGAGAATGCAAATGCATATGCATTCGAGTTTTCGGCAGAACCAGCAACTCCTTACCGCAGGGGGCAACATAAATCGAGAAAGTACCGAAAAAAGGGTAGCTACACTAAGAGATCAACAAAACCAAAATCTGGAACAACAAAAGCGTCGCCAAAAAATGATTTGACAGATTCGCAGTGTAAGTATTTGTATTATACCTACATTCAGATTTTACCTACCGAACTATACATTTAGTATATAACTAATGTATTGCATAAAATCGTCTAAAGGTACCACATTTTTCAATGAAAAATAGGTTACAACAAAATTTTATGTTGGATAATTGTAAGTATTATCACAACACGTCGGTGTATCAGTTTTTGCATATGAAATAGTGTATTAACTGATTTTGCATTTTAGAATAGTGCCTTAGTCGACTTTGTGTTCATGTAATATCGTTTCTTAGCTGATTTTGAGGACGTTGAGTCCTCCATAAAAAAGAGCGAGGCTTCAGTACCAGAACCGGGAGCAGCACCAGTGCCTTTGCCTGAGAGTGCATTAAAGAGTGCGGTTGCAGCTGCAATTGCAAAAGTCCAGGCAATGAAGACATCAGACAAGGACAAGGAAATTGAAGGCAAACCATTTCATTTATCATTGAGGCGGAGTGCGAAATGTGGCAGCTATAATGTGACCCAATCGGCACCTCCAGTACCGCTGGAAAGACAAGGCGAGTTATCTCCTAATTTCTTCCGATCCGCAATCTCAAATTATTTCAAAAGAAGTATAAAACTATATATTTAAATTACAATTATCTGGAGAGCATAATTAAATCTTATCTATGCAATAATGCAATTTACTTTAAAAAGTGATTATGTACATATACAGATCCCATGTGTGGAAACAGTGCAGCTGCTGTCAAAGAACCGGCCTCCTCGGATTCGGATAGTTCTACCGAAGTTTGTACTAAGCCGAGACCAAAAGTGAAACGTCATCCAAAGCATTCAAGTCCATCACGACCATGGCACCATCAGGATTGTCCCTCAATTAGAATTGATCTTCGGCAGCTTAGGGCCAATGATTTCTGTGACAGGGGAGGACCGATGCAAAATTTGAGCCCGATTTCCTGCATTTCGGAGGACAATGACTTCGGAATTGAGTTTCCGTTCGGTTCTTACATTCCAACCCCTGATGCGGGTAAGTATCTTTGTTCACTGTATTGTGGGTTTAGAAACAAAATTATTACATACATAAAAAGATATACTTGTTTCAAAATCTTTTTAAAGTTTCTGAGTCGGAAGAAGAGGACGCTTCCAATGTGGATGATACACCACCATCCGCTGGACAGCCTTTTCTAAATTGGAATACCTTGAGGATTGATACTGCTGGAAATCCAGCTGCATTGCAAATTCTCGCAAACCTGGAGAAGACAATAGCTGAAATAAAAAATTCGGCTCTAAAGAGCTCTCGTTAGCAACAATTTCTACGAATGAAAGTCCTATGTATCATTAGCTCTCATTTGTACCACTGTACATATTTTATGATTTTCTAGCCTTACAATATTTTGACATACAGGACACCTTACGTTTTTTTATCCATTTTGTATGTATTTAAATGCAGACTACTCTTCTAAAATAAATCTGTAAGCATTTTAATGCATTTACTTATAGTAAATAACTTTTATGATATCTATAAAATAAAATTGTTTGATTACCTTAGTTATAACACTGTTGACCTATACATATTATAGGATTAAGGCAAGTTCAGCTTATACGGGTTCAATTGTAGCATGTCATCTATTGTAAACAAATAACCTTTACAGGTTTACTAGTTTCCATGATGGCAATGTCTATAAACTTTGAAAGTCTTTTTGATGCTGTATAGTTATAAGAAAATTAAAAGACTATTCGCTACCAGGATTTAGAAAATAACATAAAATTAACTAGTAGTCTATATATGTAGTCTAGTATTTAGTCTATGTCTATTATAAAACAGCCATATATATGGCTTTTATTGCAAATATTATAAAATATTCAATTTTCCTAATAGAGTATATATTAGTATGCAATGTACATAGCCTAAAATATTGGTTATCGACACCGACCTTATGGATTCTATCTAAACCGTTTTTTCATGTAATTTTAGTGAATAATATCCTTATGTAATATGGTAGTAAACACAAACACATGTTATTTTGAACTTAAAGGCTAAATTGGGATAATTCTACTTTTCTCAACTGAACATTTTCCAAAATAAAGTTTTAGGCTGAATGAAACGGTTGTACATTACTACACCTTAATACTTCTCAAAACTTGGATAACAATTTTGAAATTAATTTGTAAATTGCTTTTATTGATGAATAAAGGTACACGAGTACCAAGAAAATGTCAATGTAAGCAGAATCTTCATTCAACACAACCCGAGTCAGAGAGTCAGAAAGAGAGAGAGAAATGACAAGAGCATTTCTCTAACGTATTTCTCATCTCTGTCAACGGCATGTTTAGACCTTTGAAAAACCCTAAAAATCGTTCGCATATT